>APFE031549271.1:93306-129160 GCA_000404065.3 Pinus taeda
GCTTGAGCCCTAGCGGACTTGTGCCAGCTGACCAAGTGACAGCTGCGACAAGAGCTAGTACTTGTGCATATAGCACCGTTGCTTCCAAGTTTGTACGAACAACCGGGTTGATAAAATGAGAGACAGGAAGCCTCAGGAGTTGTAGCATTATTGCTACAATACTGGAGCTCACCAATGTGTCAAGGACTAAGAACAATTTAATTTTAGGTTTAATAATTATGGACCAAGGCTTAAAATTTCAATTTGTGAAGTTGGGTTGTCATGTGAAAGACATATAAGATCACTACAAAGTTATAGTATAAGGAATCAGAGTGGGAGGCCTCTACAAACTTGAAGTTATTGTTAAGGATCATCGAAAATTGTCATTAACAACTATGCCTACATAAGAAATGTGGTGCTTAAGGTATGATAATCTATGTTTTAAAGAACCATATTTACTTCAAAGGAAAGAGATGGTGGAGGTGTTGAGAAATGCAGCAAGAAACTCTCAATTTGACTTTGCCTTAGTTAAATTAAGGAAAGTTGAATTTCCACATCAAAAAACAACTTGGAGGCAGTTAACTTGTGTGACATGGCTCTTGTCACTCAGTTAGCTAAGTAAATTCAAGTTAAAACATTGGATTTCAATTAAGCATGTGTGATTGCTAAATTTTAGTAATCTAGTTTTGTTATATCCAGTTGGGTTCAGTTAAACTATTTCTAATAGTTGGAGGAACTAGTGGAAGGTCAGTTGTGTAGTGGGATAATAGTCTAACTCAATGATCATCCAATTAACTAATCAATCAACCTAAAATAACTAGTGCATGGAGAGAATTCAAGTTCCCAGTTGTGGTGGGAATTCTGAGGTAGTGTAACAAGTAGTTGTAATCTAGTTTGAGTGTATAGGTGTTGTATGAAGCCAAATGATAAAACCTTGGGAATTGTGCAATAAATTGGAGGAAAATTCCTAAAAAATAGGGGCTAATTCTCTAATATTTGTGCAAGGAAATAGGGGCTCAAGCAGAGGCAAAAATTGACTAAGTTTAGGTTAGAGCGTCTCATTGAGAAAAGAGATAGATTATTCACTTGCAGGCTGTGCTCTATTCGAGAAAGTAATTGTAATATATCTTTTGTCATCTCATTATTGAAAAGAGGCTTGAGGGATTTTTTCCCAGTTGGGTTCTCCTAGAAAAAATATTGTGCATGTGTGTTGTTTCTTATTGCATGTCTGAGATTATTATTCTAAATTGCGAATTAAATTCTGCATATAAATAGAGTAGAATTTTGTCACTTGATTTAGATTATAATTTCTTGAGTAGTTACAATTCATAGACCATATTTATACATGGTATCAGAGTATGATTCACATTAGAATAAGAATTGCGAAGTTGTTTCTCAGGAGGTTTGAATTTATAGCTTAAGTGTAGCAAGATCTTTTAAGAGTTAGGAAAATGACCTTCAATGGGTTGAGATTAGAGTATGCCTTGGAAGGCAGCTCAAATTTTATTGCATGGAAGGATCACATGGAGGTAGTGCTTGATGAAAACGTATTTTTCGAATATGTCAAGATAGAAATTCCAAAACCAGGATCAGTGAATGCCCAAAACCTAGGCCAATGGAAGAAAGATGTAGCCAAAGTGAGGAAAATAATCTTGGAGGGAGTGTGAGACCACATTGTCTCAAATATATGTGGGAAATAAAATGCTTTCGCAATGTCGAAGGCACTAACAAAGTTCTTCGAAAATAGCAGTGATCACAGAAAATTGGCCTTCAAATACAAAATTTGAAAAATCAAGATGCAAAAGAATGATACTATTTTGCAGTATCTCAACATATTTACCCAAATTCATGATGAAAGTGGAGGGGTTGGTGTGAATGTTGCAGAAGATGACTTTGCGAGCCTATCTCTTGTAGGCCTTCCCAAAAGCTGGCATAACTACCAAGTTTTAGTGAATAGGAGGGAGAAATTACCGAATTGGGAACATTTTTGGTCCGATTTGGTACAAGAAGAGATTAGGCGAAATACTAGATACGAAATCTCATCCAAGGGAGAGGATAAAGAAAAAATTTCATGGTTGGAAAGGGAATGAAGGGTAAAGGGAAGAAATCAAAAACCAAACCAAAATCCAAGCAAGGGGGTAAAGGAAATACTTGTCCAAAATAAAATGCTTCAATTGTCGTGAATTCAGGCACTATGCTACAAAGTGTCCACACAAAAATTCTAGCAAGAAGAACTCAGGAGGAGAAGTAGGTGAACCTTTGGCTTCACAGTTTTAGCTAGACTTCACCCTTATCGCATGCATGGCTAACATAGTGATGGGGAGTGTGTGGTACTTGGAATCTAGTGCCTCGTTCTACATGACAGGGTGTAGATATTTTTTTTCAGTGACCTCGAGGAGAAAGATCTCAAGATGCATATTGAGCTTGGGGATGACAGAAGGTACAACGCTACTAGGATTTCTATATTATCCTTTAAGAGGGAGTCGATGCCTCCTCTTCGCCTCAAAGATTTCATATTTGTTTCAGGCCTAAAGAAGAATCTCATCTTTGTAGCAATTTGGGAAGACCATGGTTATGATGTGACCTTGAACAAAGGGAAAGCATTCATGATACACATAGCCATTGGATAGGTGAAGTAGATCAGGGTTCGTGTGAAGAACCTATATAAAATTAATATTGAAGATTGTGCTGCATTAAGCAGTAAGGCAGAGAAAGTGAAAATTCATGATGTTGGTGAGCTCTGGCATAGAAAATTGGTCCATTTGCGTAATGGCACCCTGAAAATTATGTAGCAAATAACCATTGGCCTCCAGAAAAGAGTACTTGAGTAGCAGGATGGGTGCAAAGGTTGTATCTTAGGGAAGTATGTGAAATCCAAATTCCATGAACGAGATAACAAAGCATATGTAGTCTTGGAAAGAGCCCACTCTAATGTCTGTGGACCTTTCTCAACAACCTCCACTACCAGACATAAATATTTTGTAATTTTTATTGATGATTTCTCAAGGAAGTATTGGATCTTCTTCATGCGGAAGATGGATGAGACATTCTCAAATTTTGTAGAATTCAAGGCACTAGTTGAGAAAGAGACCAATATAAGGTGAAGGATCTTTGGAGTGATAATGGAGGTGAGTATGTTTCGAATGTATTCAAGGAGTTAGGTGTGAAAGAAGGCATTCAAAGAGCACTGACAACACCCCACAACCCACAGCAGAATGGGGCATCTAAGACAAAGAACCGAAGCATTGTTGGAGCTGTGAGAGCTATGTTATATGACCAAGGCATACCACTGCATTTGTAGGCATAGGCATGTATCACAAAAGTCTACTTGCAAAAATGAAGTCCTCATTAGATTCTTGGTATGATTACACGAAAGGAGGCTTTCTCGGGGAGAAAGCATAATGTTTATCACTTCAAACATTTTGGAGCCTTTGTTTATTACCATGTATCCAAATATTTGAGGAAAAATATTGAGCCAAAAACAAAGTTGGGAGTTTTTTTGGATTACATCGAAACTCCACACAATTATCGTGTGTACTTACCTTCCCTCAAAATGGCAGTTGTGCCAAGGGATGTAAAGTTTGATGAGTAGAAAACAATGTGGTGCTCTCTTGAAAGGGAGCTTCAGATCCCACCAGAAGAGGAGATTTTAGCTCCAAAGGATGGGCATCAGGAAGTTGTGGAGCAACTAAAAATAGAGGATTAGAGAGTGAAGACATCCACTCTAACAGAACCATCCATAGAAGGTAGAAAAAGAGTCATGGAAGTTGATATATTGATGTAGGATGTGAGGGACAATGTGGGATCTCCTTCAAATTTGTGCATGTAAAAGAGGTCACCTGAGAGGTACACTGGCTACATGGCTCTAATGATTGAGCTTATAGGTTGCGAAACCTATTTGGTTTGATGCAATAGTGGAAGAATATGCATCCATCATGAAGAATAATTTTTGGGAAGTGGTCCCAAGACCAACAGATAAATCAGACATGGGTTTGAGATGGATCTTCACGATTAATCTTGCAGCAGACGAAAACATAGAGAAGTATAAGGCTAGATTTGTGGCCAAAGGACTCTCAAGTTGAGGGAATTGACTATGAGGAAACCTTTGCTCCCATAATAAGGTATTCATCCATTAGATCAATTCTTGCACTCACTGCACAGATGGGGTGGAAGATCCACCAAATGGATGTAAAAAAACATTTCTCAATGGTGTTATTGAGGAGGAGGTGTCTATCAAGCAACCGGAAGGTTTTGAGACATTTTATCAGGAGTCTCATGCGTGCATACTCAAGAAAGCATTGTACAATCTCAAATAGGCACCCCGTGCTTGGTACACCAGGATCGACAGTTATCTCACAAGATTGAACTTCACCAAAAGTGAAGCGAATGTGAATTTATATTGTATTTTGATAGAAGGTAAATTACTTATCATTGTTTTATATGTTGATGATTTAATATTAACAAGTGATGAGCAGCTAATAAACTCTTTCAAGGAGACCTTACAAGGGAATTTGAAATAAAGGACATGGGTTTCATGCACTACTTCGTAAGGCTGGAAGTATGGAAAGGTGATGGGGAATTTTTTGTGTCTCAAGGCAAGTATGCCAATGAGATACTATAGATATTTTTCATGGAGAGTTGTAAACCCATTGAGACACCTCTAGCGACCAATTGGAGGAAGGATACTACCACTTTTGGTGAAGAGGTGGATGCTACCATTTACCGGAAGTTAGTTGATTCACTGATGTATATTGTGAACAAACGACCAGATATGTGTTATGTAGTCAACCAACTGATCCAAGATATGGTAAGGTTGACCAAATTATATTGGAAGGTAGTTAAGAATGTTTTACGATACCTAAAAGGAACTACCCGGTATGGATTATGGTAAAGACGGATAGAGGGAGTGAATCTGTGTGTCTTCACAAATGCAGATTTGGCAAGGAATCCATTTGACTAAAAGATTACATCAAGTGGAATTTTCAGTGTTGGGTCCACAACGGTTTTGTGGTACAATAGAAATCAAAGATCTGTGTTGCTCAACTCAGTAGAAGCATAATGCATAGCTACAAGTTAAGAAACATATGAGGCGATCTAGATGAGAAAGATACTTGTGGGACTATTTGGTGAGATGCTGGATCCAACTATGATCTATTGTGATAATCAGAGTTGCATTAAGCTCTTGATCTGAATTGGATCATTATATTATTTTTAATCCATCTCGATGCATTTGGAGTGGAAAAAGTGGAGGAATCAACTCACTGGATTGTTTTACCAATGGGACCCAGTTTGGTGAAATGGGGTTCGAAACCTTCCGAGAGAATTTTGAGGCATCAAATGACGTGTTTTGGGGGTAAAAATTTTCTTCTTAAGTGCATCACCTTTTCATGCTATTCTACACTCATAAATATTTCCAACGGTGCAAGAATCATGTTAATCAGAGTCTATATGCAAAGGTTATGCCACTCAGAAGTTGACCTTCTAGTTTTCACACCTATAGTTTGAGAGGATGCTGGATTATCCCCCATTATTCATGGAAAAGGGGCTAGCCACGTGTTTTTGATGTAAAATAATCTAGAAGGGTCTATTTTGTAACTCTAGTTAAAAGTTGATGTAGTCAAACTTAACCACTAGTAGGTTATCAGGCCGTGTTATAATCAGACCACTAGGAGGAAAAGGCATACCATTCTTTTGAGAGAATTTTGTTCCATAGTGGAGAAATTATAACCAGGAGAGATACAAGGCAAACCACGCAGAGAGGATTTGTGCACTGTAGCAACCCACAGGCAACAGACATTACTTCTTTTTATCTACAACCATATTTCCAAATAGAGAAAGAGAGTGAAGCGACCTCCCCTTCCAGCTGGCTTTTCTCCCAAAAGGGTTTCCCAGAGAGCATACATTGTGGATCATGTGTGTGTGAGATTATTTTGTAGTTCTCTACTTTTCTGCTTGATTTACTTTTACATGCATGCACTAATTATAGTTAACTTTACAGATCTAGAAATTAAATAAAATTGTAATAGTGTAGAATCTCATATTTTTAATATAATATTATCAGATATGTTGTGGCAAACTGTCCAATAGAATATCCACGGTAGTTTACAGATTAGCTCTCTAAGAATATGGTATTTCATGATCAATCCAAGCATATAGATATATGATATCATCATTTACGAGAATGTGTGCATAGGAAAATAATGTTGCTACAATACATTCTGATAAAGGAACAAAATGTTGACATCTTGACAAATTCTTTATCAAGAGGGAAGTTCGAATTCCATAGGTGAAAGATAGAGATGGTTGATAATCCATTTAATTTTTTAGAGGGAGTGTTGAGAAATGCAACAAGAAAGTCTAAATTTGATTTTGCCTTAGACAAATTAAGAAAAATCGAATTTCCACATTAGTAGACAACTTGGAGTCATTTAACTTGTGTGACATGGCACTTTTCTCTTAGTTAGCTAGGTAAATTCGAGTTACAGGGCTTGGAGTTTAGTTAATCATGTGTGGTTGCTAAATTTTAGTAATCCAATTTAGTTGTATCCAATCAAGTTTAGTTAAACTAGTTCTAACAGTTTGAGGAATTACTAGAAGGTTAGTTGTGTAGTGGGACGAAATTCTAACTCAGTGATCATCCATAATTGATCAGTCAACCTAAAATAACTTGTGCATGCAGAGAATTCGAGTTTCCAATTGTGGTGGAGATTCCAAGGCAATGGAACAAACAGTTGTAAACTAGTTTGAGTGTATTGGTGTTGCATGCAGTCAGATGATCAGACCTTGGGAATTGCGCAATCAATTGGAGGAAAATTACTAAAAACTAGGGGCTAATTCTCTAGAATTTTTTCAAGGAAATAAGGGCTCAAGCAGACGCAAAAATTGACTAAGTTTGGGTTAGAGCATCTCATTGAACAGAGAAATAGGTTATTCACGTGCAAGCTGTGCTTTGTGTGGGAAAACAATTGTAATACATCCATGTTCATCTGATTAATGAAAAGAGGCTTGAGAGGTTTTTCCCAGTTTGGTTTCCCAGAAACAATATTGTGCATGTGTGTCATTTATTATTGCATTTATGAGATTGTTGTTCTAACTTGTGAATTGAATTCCATAGATCAGTAGAGTAGAATTGTGCTTGTTGATTTGAATTAAAATTTATTGAGAAGTTGCAAGTCTATCATCGTATTTCTACAAGAGGGTCTCTTAGGTTTTATGAATGAACACATTGAATGTGATGGTTGTGCACTAGGAAAACAACAGAAGAATAAGTTTTCTATAATTATAGATAAGGAAAAGGGAGATTCTTGAATTAATGCATACTAATGTGTATGGATAATGCAAACTAAATCACTTGGGGGAGCTTCTTATTTTCTTATCTTCATTGATGAAAGAAAAATATTTACATGCCCTTATTTCATAAAAAATAAAAGTGATGTGTTTGAATATTTCAGGGTTTAAGAAAATGGTTAAAAAAAAATAAGAAAATCATAAGAGATCCTTAGGATAGATCAAGGAGAATAATGCACATAAGGAAATTTCATCAAATACTACCATAATAATGGGATTATGGGATTTGGGAACAGTGCATAGTTTCACATACTTCTTAGTAGAATGGTGTGGCTTAGAGGAAAAGCAAAAACCTAGTTGAATTTGCTATAAGCACGGGGAAGTCATTGGGGGAGCAATACCATACCACATGCATTCATATTGGGGGATATATATGAGGGAAAATGACATAATATATTAAGAATATAATAAGGGGTAAAGGGCTTTTATATTGGTAGGTATAAAAAATGGAGCATGAGGTTAATGAAAAAATATAAAGGGGTATAAAAATGTTAATAAAAAAATGGATATCTACAATATCTAGTGAAAGTATGGGTTTTGTACATTGGGAAAGTACATTGGGTTCGTATTGGTAAGGGCTTAAATAATGTGGTTTTTAGAGGTATTTTCCAATATGTAATCCAAATAAGGGTATTGTTTAGTATGCAACGAATGCACGCGATATGTTAGAGGTTCATTAAGTGAAGCCTCCATGGATATAAGCATGATTAAATGTAAGAATATTCTTAATAGTTTTTGGGCTAAAGCAATAAGTAATATTATTTATATAAAAATTTAAATTCCAACAAATATTTTAGACCACAAAAATCCTTATGAAACATTCCATGGTTATAAATCAATTATTAATCATTTGAGAATTTATGGGAGTAAAGCATTTTCCCATATTCCAAAGGAAAATAGGAGGAAAGTTGATGTAAAGTTGAGCAAATGTATCTTTATTAGTAATTGTGCTAACCATAAATCTTACAAAAGGTGTGATCCCATTACTCATAAATTTTTGTAAGTAGAAATGTTATATGTCGTCACATTTATCTTCCTTGTTTATTGTGCTAACCATAAAGCTTAAAAAATGTATCATTCAATTACTCATAAATTTTTGTAAGTAGAGATGATATATTTCATTAGTATTATAAATGATGTTCAAAAGAACGAATATCAAAATGTATGGAAATTTCCCTTAGAAAGCATTGAAAGTGTAAGAGAATAAATTAAAGATCAACACGATGGTGTTAAAGGTTAAAGTAACATTGAAGCTACAAGTAACCAAAGTACACCAAGAAAGTGCGGAGCAACTTTGTAGAGCGGTGAGGCACAACAAAGCTCAACAAGGAAAGTTCAAACACTTATTAGATATAAATATTATGATATGATTACTCAAATTTTAAGTGTAGAAGAACCTTTGAAAATATAATAAGGTAAGGATGAATGTTATGAAAGAGGAATATGATTCCATGAATGAAAAATGAAACTTGGGAACTTATAAAATTACTTGAAAACAAAATTATTATAGGTTTAAAATGATTGTTCAAATCTAAATTCGGTGTTGATAGTAGTATACACAATTTTAAAGCTAGATTTGTAGCAAAAGGCTATTCACGTAAAGAAGGAATAGATTATGAGGACACATTCACACATATAGCTAAAATTAATATCATTAGATTAATAATTTCTTTAGCCATTCAGAATAATTGGAAATTGCATTAGTTGAACATTAAGTCAATATTTTTTAATGTTGAATTAAAAAAATTGTATCATGTTCATCCAAAAGGTTTTGTAAAGTACAGACAAGACCATCTTATATGCATGTTAAAGAAAGCACTATATTGTCTCCAACAAACTCCCAAGTTATGGTATGTGAAAAATTGACACTTTCTTCTTCTAGCAAGGTTTCATTAAAAGTGAGAGTGATTAAAATATTTACATAAAGAAAAATTAAAATGGGCATGTTGCTTTGATTTCATTGTATGTTGGTAACTTAACCATAATAGGAATTACTATGAAATTGATTGATGAGATAAAAAGGTAGTTATCACAGGAATTTTAAATGAATGATCTTAGTTAGATTCATTACTAATTAGGAATTTATGTTTGGAGGGAATATGGTAAAACTTTGATCACAAAAAGTAAGTATACAAAGGAATTAATCAAAATGTTCAATATAAGTGAATACAATAATTTCTCTACTCCATTACAACTAAATGTCAAGAATTACAATGATAATGATACAAAATAAGTAAATGGTACTTTGTATAGACAATTTGTTGAAATCCTAAACTATTTAATCATGATAAGACTGATATTGCATATTTAGTTAGCATACTTAGTCAATTCATGCTTATACCACATGTTAATCATTGGAAAACAACTAAGACATTCATTCGATACTTGAAAGGGACTGTAAATTTTGGTATTGAATATATTAATCATTTGAATGTTGAGATGACATGTTATTCAAATTCCAATTGGGCATGAGATCCAATGATTGAAAATCTACCATTAGATATGGATTTAGTTCAGGATTTGGAATTATATATTGGAGTTGTAAGAATCAACCAACTATTTATGTCCTGAACAAAATACAAGTATAAAGCATTATGCAATGTTATCTATGAAGCAATTTGCCTAAGGTATTTTCTTGTAGACATAGGAGAAAGGAAAGACGTATCTATTTCTATCACATGTGACAATCAAATCTCAATAATCTGGCAATCAATCCAATTTATCATGCAAGATCAAAGCATATTGACACTTAACGTCACTTTGTGAGAAAAATAATTCAATCAAAATAAACTTATTTGATGTACTATAATACAAAATATATTGTGGCGGATATATTTCGCTAAGCCTAAATTTGTAGTATGTAGAAAGAAGCTATGAATACTAGAGAAGTCATTTATCCGTTAAGGTGGAGGGACATAAATAATTGTAAAAATGAATTATAAGTGAGTTGTTATGTTGGTATCTACAAAATCAATATTGTTAGAATCTTAGACAATTCTAGGGGTGTACTTCTTTTCATCCTATATATGTATGCATTTTGATGATCAATTAAGATGGTGAGACAAATTCATCTCTTTCTTTGTTTCCAAGAAATATGGTTAAATATATGTGTTCATTGTTGAATGCACCCTTAACATGTTGATGGATGATGCTACTGACTCACTAGGTCCCATCACCTATAACCCTAATAAAAATGATTAACTATAATAAGGTTAGATCGAATTAAAGATTTGAATTTTAAATTCAAAATGATATTTTTTAATTTTTTTGAGATAGTGAACCATGACCTAGCCCACTAATGATGAAAATCCACTAAGCATGCCACCCCTTGAGCTTTATAATCAAAGTTAAAGATCAAAAACATATTCTTCAATTCTATACCTAGGAAAAAAACATTAATGCCACCCAAAAACTTATGATGTACTAAAATAATAAGTAAATGCATTCCATTAATGAAAATTATAGATATATATTTCATGCATAAAAGTATAAAAATCAAATACAATAACCTTTATGACTATCTCTCACCAACGAGATCCTAGATACTTGATGCTTACCATAGAATTTCCCTTTTGTTTTACTAAATAAAGTGTGTATAAACAATTATAATTGTTGAAGCATTGTGCAGGTGTAGTCCCATCTTATTTATTTGTAAATATTAGTGAATGTGTCTTTTGCTTCATTTATTTTTAGTTTTAGATTAAAATCCAGCAGAAACATAAACAAATATGCACTGCATAGAGACTTACCGAGTAGGATAATTATTCCTTGCAGTATAAATGAAAAACCTTTTATGTTTAATGTAGGCATTTAATTATTTGCAAACATTTAATTATTTTAATAATTTGCTGAATAAAAGAAAAAAATTTGAAAAACACATTTACTACCCTAGAAAATAGTTCTTTTGCAAAATAAATGAACAAGTTTTGAGAAACAAATTTACTACTTTATAGGACATGTTCACTATGAACATTTAATTATTACAAGTATTTATATTTATAATATGTTATTAGTTGTTTTATTATATCTTTCTTTTAAATAAGAGTATTTTATAATTAGACAATTCGTTGTATTTTTTTTTTCATATAATTATATTTTTTTAGATTTTGTATTTATATTTTGAGTATATTCTTCTCCATAATAAAATTATGTCAATAATTAATATTATATTTTATTCACAGTCATAATTTTCGTATTTATATTATATTAATATATTAATTATTACAATATATTTTTTATGTACCTATTGAACCTAACCCTTGCCCCTCCCGGCAAGGATATTGAAAATATATATATATATATATTTGTTTCTCGAGTGTATTTTCATGATGTTTTGTATTGTAGTAATGTGTCATTTATTTTAGTTTGTTGAATGATTAATTGTTGTTGGTAGAGTTTTCCAAATGCATTTCAGATGAAGAGATCAATCCACAAATCAAAGCCGCTGAGTAATTCACACCAGACTATTAGTAACTATCTGCAACTAATAGCACCAAAACAATCTGCGTGTGGAGCCAGAATTCCACAACAGGCATCTGTTGTGTTGAAACTATGGGTGATCGAACGTCTTTTGTGTTGAACCTGTGGGTGTTGAGCTTGGTGTGTTCCATGGATAAGGAGGCGTGCGAATTGAACGTCGTGACAACTCGCTGTTTTCTGTGTGTGAAGAAACACACCATTTGAATCCGATTGTTTCCGGTTCGGGTTCCTTGCTCTCTTTTCTATTTCAGTCACGTTTCGGAGGAACTTTCTGAGAATTGTAGCCTGGTGGAGTATTGTAGCCTGGTGGAGTAGCGTAGTGAAACATATCTACGTGAAAGGGCCAACTGTTGTTGAGTGAATCGACTTCCCTTCTTTTAATGGTTTGTATGTTCGGAACTATAGCGCAGTTCCTTGACCACGAAGTTGTAATGCTGCAAAACTTCAGACCATAGAAGTATTAAGAGTGGGTTTGTGTGCCCAGTGTGAGCAAGGCCAATGGTGTAAAGTCATCTATTGTTGTTGCAAAACTTCAGACCGTAGAAGTATTGAGAGTGGGTTTGTGTGCCCAGTGTGAGCAGTGGTTCGTGGATTCTGCGCAAGGCCAATGGTGTAAAGTCATGTATTGTTGTTGCTAAGCCGAGATGAGGGTTGAACATAGTGCGGTGCTGTGAGCATCATGTGTTCTAGCAAGTCGAACTCTCCCCAATCGAAATCAATAGTGGGACTACCTCGGCTTGTGTGTGAGTACCATTGCGAACAACTGGCCAGGAAGAGGGGAGAGCTGCACTTTGTGCAAAGAGGTGTGTTGAGGCGGCCACCTTTGTAGCTTCCAAGCTCCTTTCCTCTCGGTGAAAAATATGCCATAAGTGATTTAAAAATGTTCAATGGATTCGAATTGTGTTTATGAATCGTTAATTTGGTATATTTTAAATTTTCATGTTACGGATAGGAAAAAAAGTGAAGATGGCATTAGAGAATAGAGGTTGGAGTAACATCACAAAGTAAAAGATGATGGACAACTACTTTAAAGTTTGCATGATTTTGTGGAATAGACACAAGAGCATAGTGTATTATGTGTCACATACATATATTAGTAAGCAAGTCTATGATGTTTTGTACTGATTCTTGATAAAACTTGTAATAATATGTATTTGAGTCAGTGATAATATAAGTGTACCCCATGAAGTTCGTGGTAATCTAGAGACCACCTTGTAAGTGTATTTTTGTGGTAAGCCAGAAACCACTTTGTAGTATAAGGTTTGTTGTAAGCTAGAAACCACTTGTGAGAGCGAAATGGATAGGGATTCTAGTAGCATGGTTGAGGGTCAACCGACAAAACCTTGAGCATAGTTTAGGGTAAGACGATAAAACCTAATGCATGGTTACTGGTAATCTAAGAAAACTCGAGTTGATACTAATGGAGGGGGACTTACAAGTACAAATACAAATATGCAGATATAATTGTTCACTGAACCATGTACACGAAGGACATCCTAGTAGACTAACAGTTGCAACAGTCGGGTAACCACGCATTCCAGTGGACGATTGTTCCTTTATATATATTTCGACATATTTTTCCGATCATGTTTGTAAACACCAAGACCGCATCTAGACTTCGTTGATTTAGATAAAGACAAGTAGTCACTAAAGGGGGGCCTTAGGAAATACAATTCCTACTTGTCTTAGTTGTGATGCTTTCTAAGTATAGGAGTCTTTTCTCCTAGTGTTTAGGAGTTTGTTGAGGTCTAGTTGGTTGAGAGATTCTCTCCAACTAGTTAGCCTCCTCTATTGGTGTGTGGTTGAAATATTCAATCAGCCAAGAGATTGTATGTCCAAGATAGATTAGCTATCTCGAGCCTATACCTTATTTTATTTATATTGTATTAGTATTTTGATGTGAATAAGATTTTTTTGTGGCTTATTCAAATTTAAGTTTTAGTTACTACAAGTAGAGCAAGATTTTTGTTCAAATTCCCATGAAATCTACATAAGATCTGTAACAAATTAATATGGACTACTCCAATGAATTTAAACAAATGAAGTAGAATATTTTTCTTTTAGGGAATTTCAACAAAAAACTCTAGTAGGTAAAGCACTTATTGTTGTCGGGTGGCCATATCAATTTGAACCTCTGGTGGAACAAGAGCAGGTGAATCGAAAAAATGAAGGTTAGGATCCCCATGGAGTTAAATATATGTAAATCTAAAAATGAATACCTTGCAATCCACATCCCTCAAATCTAGTTTAACACCTCCAAGTGTATATAAATAAAATACTTGGTTACATAAGTTGAAGTTATCCTCCTTTCAATATTCATATCATCCTTAAAGTTGCATTGTCTTTGGTTTCCTCTCTTATTTCATTTAGCAAGAACTTTTCTTTCTTCTAAATAATCATGCTTAAAGTTGCCTTGTCTTGTCTTTGGCTTCCTCTCTTACCTCATTTTTAATAAGAAAAATTTCTTCCTTTGCCCTTATGCTTTATTGCAAAGGCACTCAGGTGTCAAAACAACTTTCTTCACCATGTAACTTATTCATTTTCTATTCCTGTAAGAGCAGTCCACATTCAGATATCAAAGTTGGTTTTTTTCACCATGTAACTTATTCCTTTGTCTTCATGCAAGAGCATTCTTAGCTCACCAATTGTCCAAAGTATAGCTCTCTTTCTTTTGTAAGATGAGATTTGTTGCAAAACATTGAAAATACCAACACAAATTGTTAAGGGTCATGGAGTCAAGGTCGCTTGGACTTTGGGTTTGATTACCATCCTTTTGTCCCTAACACCCATATTGTAAGCAACTTTTCAAGCTAGGTGACTAGTTTTCTATTCACATCAATTCGAAAGAAATAAACATATATACAGATATAATATATGGCCAACTCTCATTTATGTCTAAGGATTTCCTTAGTATAAATTTCATACGAACCATTTAACATGCACTTCTCTCCTCATATCTTCCAAATCCTTGGAAAATTCAAGTGTTATGTTATTCCATAACCATTATATTTAGTTTCAAAAATGATGATACTTCAAGCATTACTTGTATGCAGTAAACATCTCAGTGTTACAACTTATTGCAACCATAAATATTGACACATATTTATAGCATTACAACTTATTACAACCATAAATATTGACACATATTTATAGCATACATGTCATTTAGATCTATCAGGATGGTAAGCTCACCTGTGAATTGATCAATTTTGATTAATATTCCTCATAGATATAGTAAGAAATGTTCATCAATCGAATTGATCAATTTTGATTAATATTCCTCATAGATATAGTAAGAAATGTTCATCAATCTTAAAACACTAGGAAAATATAAGTTATTACAACTTAAATAATTATATTGACCTAATACTTCATTTCCTCTAATATCAAATTTTCATTCAATGTACAACATTATGCCATAGAACATTACAATATATCAAAATCTTTGAAAATCATATATGTCATAGAATATTGATACTCAAAAGTCCTCCGCTTTGGCAGAGCATGCAGAGAAAACCAATCATCATGTCTATATCGAGGAGGCTAGTGTTATTGCTAGAATGTCGCAATTCCATCACCGGAAATTTAGGGAAGCCCTTGAGATTGAAAAAAGACCGAGTAATCTCAATAGAGAGGAGGGTTGGAAGATCAGTAGGTGCTAGATCCCAGACCTCTCTTCCTAGTCGTTTTCTTCCCTTCTCCTTCCCCCCCCTCCCCCCAAAGTTTTAGCTTGTTCTGGTTTTCTTTTTTAGCAAATTTCCCCTTGGTTTCCCGTATCCTGTGGCCTTGTCTCTTTGAGGAGTAGTTGTTATGGTTTGAGGCATTTTAATAACATTTAGTTTATGCTTCTAGTTATATACTAATAATTTTTTATTTTAATTAATAAAAGAAAATAATCTTGAAATCCATCTGTTAATATATTAATTTAAACACTTAAATACAAATTAATAAAATTATATCATTAAAAAAAAAAAATCTTTCTAATATTTATATATTTATAGTTAATTAACTTTTATAACTAACTATTAAATTAAAATTAATTTATTTTAATATATATTGTTAATTAATAGTTTATAAAATAGTTTAAAAAACTCTATATTCATAATGGCCCTTTATTTTAATATAATAAGAAAACAACTAACTATCTATTTAATAATCAAATTAAATATTAACTTATTTAATTAATAAATAATCTGGGATAACAATTATGGTTATATGCTGATTTCACACTTAAATAAACAATTAATTAAATTTAAATTATTCTTTCTAAAACTTAAATTCACTCTAATATTTATATATTTTATTTAGTCAGTAACTTTTATTTACTAACTAGTTAATTTAAAATTAAATTTTTTTAATATATATTTATAAAATAGTTAATCCTATAACGTTGAACTTAATAAGAATATAACTAACTATCAATTTTTTTTTCTAAATAAAATTACTCTATTAACATTAAAGGGGTAAAATTACATCTAGACTGTAGTAAAAAACAATTTCCTTGTAGGAGCGTCAAAGAAAATCAGAGACACTGTCCTTGACAGAGAACTTAGCCGAGAACTAGTATTCAAATCCCGCGCAGGGGAACAAGTATTGACCTTCTTACTGTGCTTGCAAAAATTCAAAGAAACATGCAAATTGAACCATATCTTGCAATTGTGAACCCATTTATCAGCCTAAACCAAAAATTGCCCGCTATTATGGGCCGCATTACATGTGATAGAAGCAAAAGAGAAAGAACTACACATCTGGGGGCTCTTCCACAATTTTGCACCAACCGAATTCAGGCAGTTCCCTAGCACGAGCAGCTTCAGTTTCGTCCCTTGCGTGAGCAGTAGCAGTTTCAGAAGGACCAGGAGCCGCTGTATCCGTCACCACGTCCAAGACATTATGAATTGGGATCTCCGGAACCTGCAAAGGAAAAGGATTCTGTGCAGAGACAGAGGCAGGGCCCTCTTGTTGGGAGCTGGACTCGCCCACTGCCTTGGCTTCTTCATGAAAGAAAACTGAGATGTGAGCAGTAATTCTTGGACGATTCAGAGTGCAATTGAAGGTAAAAATCGTAGAGCCAAAGGAGGGAGACGACGTAGAGTCTGGAGGGTAATGGCTGGCTGTGAGTTCGCTGGAGAGGGATGGCGAGGTGGAAGACGAGCTGGAGGGCGCACACCAAGGAGTACCCTTACAACATCTCATTCTATGGTGGAGACGGGGCATCACGGAGACCGCAACAACACTATGGAAACAGGACTATTCAACCACCGCCACAGAGCTTGGGCTGATCAGAAGAGCATCCAAACGAGGGCGAGAGGCCTCCAGAAGAAACCTAGGAAGAGACAGAGGTGGCTTCTCAGGATTGCCTGAGCAGAACCAGACCCACAGGACGACAGACGATAACCAAACTAGCGAAGCACCATAGACTCCAAAGCAATCCCATAGCTGAGCCTGTATTTATCATACTCCGTCTTGCCTCGATGGCACCCACCATAACTACTACATTGAAGAGAGCCGAGGCATCACATAGTCCAGAGCGTGTGGAGGCGGTAAGGAAATCGGCGGACAGGATGGGCAGATCAAAGCCGCCTGAGGTGAAACAAATGCACCCCATGATCCCCAAATGCCAAAGTTTATTCTACGTCGGGTGATAAACCATGTGGTACAGGGCAGGTAGGTGTCGTCCCTCCTCGCCCCACCCCTATCCCATCACCTTAACCAGCTGGCTAGACACCTACATCTGGGGTAGTTGCATCCTTTTGGACCAGAATTTTGCATTCCTGTTCTTGTTCATGATTTTGAATTATGTCTAGAGCACCAACGAGAAGAGAATGCACATTTTCCACTCCTAGCTTGGCCAATAGATCCGTGACCTTGTTTCCTTCCCGTTTTACATGATTGAATATGATTGCTCAAATGTAGAGTGTTTTTCTATAACATCCAGTCTGGCTTCAAGTCTCCAGCTGTTGGAGATTTTATGCACGTGAGTTCCATTGAGCGACTGGTTGGCCAAGTTGATGAGGATTAGGGAGTCACCTTCTATCTGCAGAGGCTGGAAACCATGTTCCTAGGAAAGGAGTAATCCTTGCATAAACCCTCTAGCTCAGCTAAGTTATTCGTGTCCCATCCAATGTTACCGAAGTAAATCAGGAGAGGAGAGCCCTTATGATCTCTGAAAATGCCCCCAAATCCTGCTTTGTTGGGGTTACCCTTAGAAGCTCCATCAAAGTTGAGTTTGAATCTATGCCTTGGAGGGGGGATCATAAGTGCTTTTTGATGTTCATGCTTTCTGAAGGTGTGCAAGTGGGAGTGCCTCGAGGGAGTTGTATGTTCCAATTTTCCCTTATAGATGCCTCAATTGCCAGCGTGGGAAAGTCATCTGAAAGCCAAGATTTAAGCGCCAAGGTCTCTTTCAGATTGTGACAGAGGTTTCCCCAAATGATTTCTAAAGGAGTGCTTTGGTCTTTGAAAATATGCTTGTTCCTTTCTTTCCATATTGTCCATAGGAGGAGGCCGGGTATTATTCTCCATAAATGGTTGAGAAGTGCGCTTTTATAAGGGCTTTGGTGCCAAATGCGAATGGAATTGATAATATCCTTGGACTCTGGGCAATTTCTTTGGCATCGGAAACTAGCCTTCTCCCACAGTTGGTTGGCCAAAGTACAAGAGTCCAGGAGATGTTGAAGCATTTCCTCCTGAGAACGAAAGTTGGGACAAATGGAGGGCCCCTGAATGTTTCTCTTCCTTAAAATGTCCCAATTTAAGATCTTTCGGTGCCTAGTGAGCTAGAGAAATAAGGATACTTTGGGCCAAGTACCCGGAGCCCAGATTCTTCCCCATATAGGATCCAGAGGCGTTGAATCTTGGCATCTAATTTTGTATGCCTCTTTGGTAGTGAAGGATCCTCTAGGGGTATATCCCCATCTCAAGATATATTTGCCTTCGGAATATCTGATTCAACGTTTTTGGAGCTCGCTCTCGAGGAATTCTTTGTCTGGTTGTCAGCATTTCTGATGAGCCTATCGGTTTGCTTCCAATTTCTGTACCGTTGTTCTATCTCCGGAGTCCACTATTGCTTGACTGATTCCTTTTGTTGCTCCTCCCAATCTCGGCAAGGCAGTGGGCTGAGGATGTTGTTGAGCTTTGGAAGCTGATTCCAGGCGTCCTTTCAGAATCAGGTAGTGCTACCGTTTCCAATTTCCCAAAAACTATGTTGTTGGATCAGCAAGAAACCTTATCTAGCCACATTCCAAATTCTCAATCCTTTTTCAGAAGGAGTGAATCTAATGAGCTCCTTCGCTGGTCTGTGATTGGCGTATTTGGCTTTCCATATGGCTGCCCAAGGCTTGTTGGGCGCAGAGAGCCATTGCCACCAAATTTTTGCGCCCATGATTTCATTACTATGATAAGGGTCTCACAAACCTATGCCCCCTTTTTCCTTTGGCTTGCATGCTATAGTCCATTTGACAAGGGCCCATTTGTGATTTGTACCATAAGCCCCCTAAAGAAAATTGCACTGAAGATCTCTGATTCTTTTAAGTACCCATTTAGGCACTGCCAGGATTGAGAAGAGATAGAGGGGCATTGCCTGAAGCACAACTTTGATTAGCACTAATCTACTAGCTATGTTCAGAGTTCTGTGAGTCCACAAAGTGAGACAAGATTCAAGTTTCTCAAGGAGCATACGCCAAGAGGCGTGCTTGATAGCAGAGTCTATAAAGGGGGAGCCCAGGTAATTGGAAGGTAGGGAGGCTATGGAGAAGCCTAGAATGCGGGCGATAGCATGTTAAGTAATAGGAGGGGTGTGAAAAAAGAAAATCTGCAATTTGGCTTTATTTATGTTTGTTCCTGAAGCATCAGAGAAATCCTTTAGGAGGGATTTAAAGATGGAGACTTCCTGAACAGAAGGGTACTCGGAGAGCATGTTGTCATCAACGAATTGTTGATGAGTAGTGGCTGGAGAATTATGAAAGGAAATTCCTTTGAGATGTTGGGATAGAAGGGCTTGCTTGATATGTTGATCCAACCCTTCAGCCATTAGAATGAAAAGGAAAGGGGATAGGGGATCCCCTTGCTTGATGCCTCTGGAGGGACTTAATGGTCGAGAGGGAATGTCATTTATGAGGATAGAAAAGAAGGAAGTTGAAATTAAACTCTGAATCTAGCGAACCCACATTGGTGAGAAACCAAAGACATGTAACATTTTTGTATGTAAGTCCAACTTAACTTATCAAAAGCTTTGGAAAGGTCGATCTTGAGAATCATATCTTCCTGTTTGGAGTTCTTGAGGGAGTGTACGATTTCATGAGTCAGGATGATGCCGTCCAATATTTGACGTCGTTCAACGTAACCAGATTGTTCAGGTGAAATGAGCAGGGGCAGAAGCGGCTTCAACCTGTTGAAAATGCAACAAGATGATGGAGCTTAGTGAAAAGAAGTCGCCTTCACTAAGTGGTCCCGTAGGCCATTTTTGGCGCAAAGTCTATTTTTAGACATATGGATCATGGTCTATGAGTTGCAGGATGCCATTCGTGGATGATTGGTCAAGTTGGTAAAAATAGATGGACTTCTATTTTTAGACATATGGGTGGAGTCTATTTTTAGACTGCCAGTCTAAATGTAGAACAATCAAATATTATTAGCTCTTAATAATATTTGGACTATAAAAATTATCTTATTCTCTTCGAGCACTTCAGTTCGAGCTACAAATGTGGCACATGCAACTGCCAGAAGGAAATTCGTGGTTCTTATGGGTTAACCTGAGCTATTGCATGGAGGACTTCAGTTAGGACTTCAGTGATTGAGTTTTGTGGAGTTGATTGAGGAGTTGATGGAGTTGTGTTCAGTTTGACTTAGTTGAACTAGTTGTATTTAGTCTAACCGATCGATAAACTAAGTGATGGGTGGTGTCAATTAGTTATTAATTAATTCACTAATTATTAACTCATAAAGCAACTGAAGAATACATCAGTTAACTCAGTGCATGGATAGTTCAGTGGAGACAAGTGTTAGAGGGGAGTGAAAGGGTAAGACAGCTGTCAGTTGTGACTATAGTTGTGCATGTGATTTGTACAATCAATGGATTGAGTATTGCCAATGAGGATTGTGTGGTATATCCAAGGGAAATACGAATTTGGATCATTCATTCTCATCTACTCTCATGCAGGATTGCACAGTGGAGGCAAGCAAGCAGCGGAGAAGATTTGAACCTGTGATTGATTCAGATCTGAGCTAGTTTGTGTGTAACAGGTGGAGATAGTACTGAGTACTTGCGAGGAGTATTGTATTATGTATTGTTACATGTTCTCAATCAATCTAATATACAGATAGTTGGGGGTTTTCAGCTTTATGCTTTCCCCGGGTACATACTCTGTTGACATGTGTGATTGATGCTTCAATGTGCACATGTGAATGTTTCTTAATACTGCTAAATTGATGA
Source organism: Pinus taeda (assembly GCA_000404065.3). Lineage (NCBI taxonomy): Eukaryota > Viridiplantae > Streptophyta > Pinopsida > Pinales > Pinaceae > Pinus > Pinus taeda. The sequence continues at coordinate 114,542 of APFE031549271.1, forward strand.
TCAACATAGAGGAGGTTATGTATTATGCATGATCTCGCAAATAGTGTATAATCGGGATAATATCTGTGAATAAGTGTCATATTATTCAAAATTTCTATACAACCTGTTGGCAATGACTTTGAATATAACCTTGTATATAACGTTGTAAAGAGAAATTGGGTGAAATTTGTTCAGAGTGAGGGTACTTTCTTCTTTGGTAATGAGGGCGATAAAAGTTGAATTAAGCGAAGGCAGAAGCCAATGTAGAGTGCGCGATTCCTCCACCACTTGCCACACTTCCTCTTTTATAAGCTCCCAGAAAGAGTGGAAGAAAGTAGTGGTGAAGTCGTCCAGACCAAGTGCTTTGCCCTCCTTAAGCTGATTCATGGCCAGATCCACCTCCTGAGGCGCTACAGGTCGAAGAAGGAGTTGGTTGTGTTCTTCTGTGATAATTTTTGGCACATTTTGAGTGATCTTTTCTATAGCAGGTCGTCTATCAATTTGGGGTTCTTGTAGGACCTCCTAGAAGTGATTAATGAATTCCTGTTCAATCTCTGCATGGTTTTCTACTCTTTGCCCTCCTTGCTTTTGTATAAAAGAGATGGTATTATGCATTCTTCTTTGAATAGTGGCTTTGTGGAAGAATTTATTGTTTCTTTCGCCTTCTTTCAGCCATCTAATCCTAGATTTCTGCTTCCAGAGAATTTCTTCCTGCTTTCTTCTCTCCTCCAGTTGATTGTGATTGTGCCTTTCCAGTTCCAAAGTCCCGTCCTTGTATCCCTCTGGGATTATCTGTTGCTGGAGCTCTCTCATTTCTTTGTTTAGTTCTTGTTGAGCTTGAAAGATGTTGCCAAAAGTCTCTTTATTCCAACATTTTATTTGGGCTTTCAGAAATTTGAGTTTCTGTTGAAACTGGAACATTTTTTATCCTTCTGGAGCAAGGAAGTTGTTCCAAGTGGATCTGATGAAGTCGTTGAAGGCGGGATGGGAGAGACAAAAAGCTTCAAATCTGAATGGTCGTCTGGTTGAATCGCCTGGCCGTTGCCATTGGAGACAGATACGCCAATGGTCGAATCCAGAGTATGGAAGTATGGATGCTGAGAGGTCGCTGCCTAGATGCACTGCGTTGTCCGAGATGAGGAATCTATCAATTTTTGAAGCAATTTGATGCCGGCCCGTCCTGCGATTTCTCCAAGTGTGCATTCCATTGGAGGTTTGCCTATCTATGAGCATATTGTTGTGGATAAAATATTTGAAGTGGTCATTTTCTTGTTCCATCCTGGCACGACCTCCCTTCTTTTCCTCTAACTTGGTGATCATATTGAAGTCTCCTCCAATGATCCATAGGGGATGGTCTCTATTGAAGCTAAGTGCTTCTATGGTGTCTAGAAGAGCAATTTTGTTTGCTGCATCCTGTGGAAAATAAACATTAGTGAGATGACCATGAATGTTGGTGCCGATTATATGAAACGTTGCCTGTATAATGTGATGGGAGGCATGGAAGTTTAAAAGCGATATTGCTTGGGTATTCCAGGCAATTGCCAATCCTCTAGATGCACCTGACGCGTCCACTACAACCGATTGACAACCTGGCCATGCTTTTGAAAGGATGTTTCCCAGAGTGTTACTGTTGCATTTTGTTTCTTGCAGAAAGAATATCTGGGGTTGTTCCTGCTTTATCATATTTTTAATCATTTTGAGTTTCCCGGGGCTATTGAGCCCTCTTAAATTCCATGAAGTGAGCTTCATGATTCACTGTTAGTAGTGGGTTTGTAATTCTTTGTCAATTTAGCATATCTGCCTGAGTCAACCAGGATTTTCCCTATGGCAATAGTTCGTTGGAGATCTGCCTTTCTTTCGCATTTTTTGGAGTCTTTCAGAAGGAAGCAACCGTCCCATTGCCTTCCCGGCTGTATTCCCAGTTGCTATTGCTGATAGGCTCTAGATATTATAACTTCCAGAGTATTGAGCTGATGCGCTTGGATCTTATCATATTCCTTCTTTCTGCATACTTGTTCCAGCTCAAAAATGTCTAGACCGCCCAAATATATGCTTTTCGGTTCTTCATCCATGTGTTGCGCTTGACTGCTTTCCTTTGAGATGAGAGCTAAGTGCATGGTTTGACTATGGGGACCGTCAACATCCATTTCATTGGACTTCCAATTAGGGTTTTTTGGAGATACTTTGGGAGACCCACTGAGGATTTTTGGAGACATGGGATTGGGAGAGGAGGCTGAAGGAGGGATCGGGGGGGATGGGATGATCGGGTGAGGGATTGGTGCAGAGTTTAGGGGTGGGTCTTCCGTGGTTTTTGCAAGAACCTCGAAGCTGTTGCTCATGGAAGGGATGGAAGCAGCATCCTGTTGGGGTTTTTTCCCAGAGGAAGGTTTTTTATGCGATCTTCTATGGCTTGCAACCTTAGTGAAGCCTTCATTGTCCACCTTGCCTGAGGGTTCAGAGGCTTGGGGTTTAGCATTGAGAGGGCGGTCCCTAAACAGATGCCCAAGGGCGTGGCACTTACGACAGCGAAAGGGAACATGTTCAAAATCTAAGTGTTGAATCCATTCATAGTCATCATGGAAGAGACTTACCGATTCCGGAAGGGCTTGGTCCAGGCGCATGAAGACACAGATGCGGGCATAGGAGGTATATCTACTCTTCTTCGTTTCTTCAGCAATTTTGATGAACTCTCCTATCCCCTTCCTTATGTCTCTGAGTGATTCTTCATCCCAGTATTCCATTGGGAGCGAGTACAACCTGATCCATACTGGCGCCCAGCTGAGATCCTCCTTGTCAAGGTTGAATCTCTCTCTCCATGCTCTTAAATATAGACCAGCAGAGTTGAAGAAGTAGGGACCTTTGTCCATTACCCTATTTCGATCTTCGATGCAAATAAAAATCACCATGAAAAACCCTTTTGGTCCTAGCTGTAGGGTAACCTGTCCCTTGGGTTTCCATTTGGCTGAGATCCATCCTTGCAAAGCTTTTTCTGTTGGCCAGAATCCAATAAATTTTCCAATGAGTGCATGGTCCTTCATGTATTGGATCCGACCATTGATTCTATGGTTGGGAAGTTGTATTTTGGGTCTTTTAGCGGCTATGGGTCTACATGTCGATGAGGTAAACTTTGGTGTTTCCTGTTGCTTGGACTTTCCTTCATGTTCTTCATTGTTTCTGTCAGGCTGCTCAGTGGAATCTTTTGTCGTTTCCTGCATCCGAAGGTCCCTATTGTCTGTGTTATCCTGTTCAGGCCCCGGAGGCTCGGTCATATTCATCACTTGAGGATCGCCTTCAGAGAAGGGGGAAGGCATTGAAACCCCCCTTGGGGGAAATCCGTTGTGGAGCAGAGAATAACAACAGGCTGCTGTAACGGTTTGGTGTACAAATGCTGAGAGGAGTCAGAGAAAAGATCAGATTGCATTGTTGCAGAGGCTTTCCAGAACCCAACTAACTATCAATTTAATGATCAAATCGATTTAACTTATTTAATTGAATAAAGGTTATGCCCGTAGTCTAGTCCAACTAACAGTTTCCCAGTCAAATTTAGTCGTTAGTCAATTTAGCTGTTACTTGGTCAAGAATTATAGCCGTTGAAGTTCTGCTCTGACTATTTAACATGCTAAGCTAGATCTGATTCTTCAACTTGTCCTGAATATGAACCACATTGGTTGGTTCGAAACGTGTCGACAAATAAAATATCATGTGATTTATACCAAAAAAAATTCTCATAAACAAAGATTTTTAATGAATACACAAGAAATTTACAACATTAATATGAAATAAATTAAACATATATTTAAAAAAATACACAATAATTTTTAATCATTTTACATGATAAATTATATAATAGCAATTATCATTAAAAAAAATCTTTAAATACAATTGTAGGATAATTATCATGAATAATTATCCTTATAGTAATTGAAATGTTTATTCTAAAGATTACAGTATAAATATAAATGTGTGTTTTTCTTATTTTATATAAAAAAACGTTAAATAAAAACTTAAAAAAAAAAATATTATGAATCAAATCCTTCGAATATAAACAGAAAAAATGTATACTCTTCTCAAACTAAACTAATTGGAGTTAGCAAAACCTCCTTAACATTGCATTAAATCATTTCACAACATATAATATATAATTTTATATTTAGTGGAATAATACATTATTTTAAAACAAATCAGTTTTCAACCCAAACATATGCTTTTAATTATGGCAGAAATTATTTTAACCTAAAAATTGTTTTTCAACGGCACCCAACATAAGTTTTTAAATAAATTATAGTTGAACATAAAATTAAATAAAAATCAGATTTTCCATTCACATTGGCCATTCATATATGTATCTGGACAATTTTTAAACCAAACATATATTTTTGTATTTTTAATAAAATAATATAATCTCAAATTACATGCTTTTTAATAATTAAGATTTTCCAGAAAATCACATGAAAAATTATTAAAATAATAATCTTTCGTGTGATTTTCCCAAAAATCTTAATCTTTAAAATAATATAAGATAAATAAAAGTTAAATCACACTAAATAATTATTTTCTCAAAGCAAGAAAATTCTATCATATTCATGATTATCTACTAGGGTATTTTCTAGCCTTTCTCTGCAACAATTACCGATTATTCTCTTTCAACCTATAGCTTTCAATAAGATTCTTCCACGCAATACGGTGATTAAAATAATCGTACAATGACTAAGCCGCCGCGTCTCGCGAAAACGACATCGTGGACCCCACCTGCGAACCACTCTTTGATCATCCAATTAACTAATCAATCAACCTAAAATAACTAGTGCATGGAGAGGATTCAAGTTCCCAGTTGTGGTGGGAATTCTGAGGTAGTGTAACAAGTAGTTGTAAACTAGTTTGAGTGTATAGGTGTTGTATGAAGCCAAATGATAAAACCTTGGGAATTGTGCAATCAATTGGAGGAAAATTCCTAAAAAATAGGGGCTAATTCTCTAATATTTGTGCAAGGAAATAGGGGCTCAAGCAGAGGCAAAAATTGACTAAGTTTAGGTTAGAGCGTATCATTGAGAAAAGAGATAGGTTATTCACTTGCAGGTTGTGCTCTATTCAAGAAAGTAATTGTAATACATCTTTATTCATCTCATTATTGAAAATAGGCTTGAGGGATTTTTTCCCAGTTGGGTTCCCCTAGAAAAAATATTGTGCATGTGTGTTGTTTCTTATTGCATGTCTGAGATTATTATTCTAAATTGTGAATTAAATTCTCCATATAAATAGAGTAGAATTTTGTCACTTGATTTAGATTATAATTTCTTGAGTAGTTACAATTCATAGACCATATTTATACATGGTATCAGAGTATGATTCACATTAGAATAAGAATTTCGAAGTTGTTTCTCAGGAGGTTCGAATTTATAGCTTCAGTGTAGCAAGATCTTTTAAGAGTTAGGAAAATGACCTACAATGGGCTGAGATTAGAGTATGCCTTGGAAGGCAACTCAAATTTTATTGCATGGAAGGATCGCATGGAGGTAGTGCTTGATGAAAACTTATTTATGGAATATGTCAAGATAGAAATTCCAAAACCACGATTAGTGAATGCCCAAAACCTAGACCAATGGAAGAAAGATGTAGCTAAAGCAAGGAAAATAATCTTGGAGGGAGTGTGCTCCCAAATATCCATGGTAAATAAAATCCTTTCGCAATGTCGAAGGAACTGACAAAGTTCTTCGAAAATAGCAGTGATCATAGAAAATTTGCCTTCAAAGACAAAATTTGAAAAATCGAGATGCAAAAGAATGATACTATTTTGCAGTATCTCAACATATTTACCCAAATTCATGATGAAAGTGGAGGGGTTGGTGCGAATGTTGCAGAAGATGACTTAGCGAGCCTATCTCTTGTAGGCCTTCCCAAAATCTGGTATAACTACCAGGTTTTAGTGAATGGGAGGGAGAAATTATCGAATTGGGAATGCTTGTGGTTCGATTTTGTACAAGAAGAGATTAGGCAGAATACTAGATACGGAATCTCATCCAAGGGAGAGGATAAAGAAAAATTTGCATGGTTGGAAAGGGAATGAAGGGTAACGGGAAGAAATCTCAAACCAAACTAGAATCCAAGCAAGGAGGTAAAGGAAATACTTGTCCAAAATAAAGTGCTTCAATTGTCGTGAATTCAGGCACTATGCTACAAAGTGTCCACACAAAAATTCTGGCAAGAAGAACTCAGGAGGAGAAGTAGGTGAAGCTTTGGCTTCACAGTTTTAGCTAGACTGCACCCTTATTGCATGCATGGCTAACATAGTGATGGGGAGTGTGTGGTACTTGGAATCTAGTGCCTCGTTCTACATGACAGGGTGTAGATATTTTTTTCAGTGACCTCGAGGAGAAATATCTCAAGATGCATATTGAGCTTGGGGATGACAGAAGGTACAATGCTACTAGGATTTGTATATTATCCTTTAAGAGGGAGTCGAGATCTCCTCTTCGCCTCAAAGATCTCCCAAAGTTTTGGAGCCTTTGTTTATTACCATGTATCCAAATATTTGAGGAAAAATCTTGAGCCAAAAAAAAATTTGGGAGTTTTTTTGGATTAAATCGAAACTCCACACAATTATCGTGTGTACTTACCTTCCCTCAAAATGGCAGTTGTGCAAAGGGATGTAAAGTTTGATGAGTAGAAAACGATGTGGTTCTCTCTTGAAAGGGAGCTTCAGATCCCACCAAAAGAGGAGATTTTAGCTCCAAAGGATGGGCATCAGGAAGTTGTGGAGCAACTAAAAATAGAGGATTAGAGAGTGAAGGCATCCACTCATACAGAACCATCCATAGAAGTTAGAAAAAGAGTCATGGAAGTTGATATATTGATGTAGGATGTGATGGACAATGTGGGATATCCTTCAAACTTGTGCATGTAAAAGAGGTCACCTAAGAGGTACATTGGCTACATGGCTCTAATGATTGAGCTTATAGAGACTGGTCCACCCTCTTTCGAGGAAGCAATTGCGAAACCTATTTGGTTTGATGCAATAGTGGAAGAATATGCATCCATCATGAAGAATAATGTTTGGGAAGTGGTCCCAAGACCAACAGAAAAAATCAGACATGGGTTCGAGATGAATCTTCATGATTAATCTTGTAGCAGACGAAAACATAGAGAAGTATAAGGCTAGATTTGTGGCCAAAGGACTCTCAAGTTGAGGGAATTGACTATGAGGAAACCTTTGCTCTCATAATAAGGTATTCATCCATTAGATCAATTCTTGTACTCACTGCACAGATGGGGTGGAAGATCCACCAAATGGATGTAAAAAAACATTTCTCAATGGTGTTATTGAGGAAGAGGTGTCTATTAAGCAACCGGATGGTTTTGAGACATTTTATCAGGAGTCTCATGCGTGCATACTCAAGTAAGCATTATACAATCTCAAATAGGCACCCCGTGCTTGGTACACCAGGATCGACAGTTATCTCACAAGATTGAACTTCACCAAAAGTGAAGCGAATGTGAATTTATATTGTATTTTGATAGAAGGTAAATTACTTATCATTGTTTTATATGTTGATGATTTAATATTAACAAGTGATGAGCAGCTAATAAACTCTTGCAAGGAGACCTTACAAGGGAATTTGAAATAAAGGTCATGCACTACTTCCTAAGGCTGGAAGTATGGCAAGGTGATGGGGAATTGGTTGTGTCTCAAGGCAAGTATGCCAATGAGATACTATAGATATTTTGCATGGAGAGTTGTAAACCCATTGAGACACCTCTAGCGACCAATTGGAGGAAGGATACCACCACTTTAGGTGAAGAGGTGGATGCTACCATTTACCGGAAGTTAGTGGATTCACTGATGTATATTGTGGACACACGACCAGATATGTGTTATGTAGTCAACCAACTGAGCCAAGATATGGTAAGTTTGACCAAATTATATTGGAAGGTAGCTAAGAATGTTTTACGATACCTCAAAGGCACTACCCGGTATGGATTATGGTACAGACAAATAGAGGGAGTGAATCTGTGTGTCTTCACAGATGCAGATTTGGCAAGGAGTCCATTTGACTAAAAGATTACATCAAGTGGAATTTTCAGTGTTGGGTCCGCAACGGTTTCCTGGTAAAATAGCAAGCAAAGATTCGTGTTTCTCAACTCAGTAGAAGCATAATGCATAGCTACAAGTTAAGAAACATATGAGGTGATCTAGATGAGAAAGATACTTGTGGGACTATTTGGTGAGATGATGGATCCAACTATGATCTATTGTGATAATCAGAGTTGCATTAAGCTCTTGATCCAAATTGGATCATTATATTATTTTTAATCCATCTTGATGCATTTGGAGTGGAAAAAGTGGAGGAATCAGCTCATTGGATTATTTTACCAATGGGACCCAGTTTGGCGAAATGGGGTTCGAAACCTTCCGAGAGAATTTTGAGGTATCAAATGACATTTTTTGGGGGTAAAATTTTTCTTCTTAAGTGCCTCACCTTTTCATGCTATTCTACACACATAAATATTTCCAACGGTGCAAGAATCGTGTTAATCAGAGTCTATATGCAAAAGTTATGCCACTCAGAAGTTGACCTTCCAGTTTTCACACCTATAGTTTGAGAGGATGCTAGATTATCCCCCATTATTCATGGAAAAGGGGCTAGCCACGTGTTTTTGATGTAAAATAATCTAGAAGAGTCTATTTTGTAACTCTAGGTAAAAGTTGATGTAGTCAAACTTAACCACTAGTAGGCTATCAGGTCGTGTTATAATCAGACCACTAGGAGGAAAAGGCATACCATTCTTTTGAGAGAATTTTGTTCCATATTGGAGAAAATATAACTAGGAGAGATACAAGGCAAATCACACAGAGAGGATTTTTGCACTGTAGCAACCCACGGGCAACAGATATTACTTCTTTGTATCTACAGCCATATTTCCAAATAGAGAAAGAGAGTGAAGCGACCTCACCTTCCAGCTGGCTTTTCTCCTGAAAGGGTTTCCCATAGAGAATATATTGTGTATCATGTGTGTGTGAGATTATTTTGTCATTCTCTACTTTTCTGCTTGATTTACTTTTACATGCATGCACTAGTTACAGTTAACTTTACAGATCTAGAAATTAAATAAAATTGTGATAGTCTATAATCTCATATTTTTAATATAATATTATCAGATATGTTGTGGCAAACTATCCAATAGAATATCCACGGTAGTTTACAGATTAGCTCTCTAAGAATATGGTATTTCATGATCAATCCAAGCATATAGATATATGATATCATAATTTACGGGAATGTGTGCATAGGCAAATAATGTTGCTACAATACATTCTGATAGAGGAACAAAACGTTGACATCTTGACAAATCCTTTATCAAGAGGGAAGTTCGAATTCCATAGGTGAAAGATAGAGATGGTTGATAATCCATTTCTTTTTTTAGAGGGAGTGTTGAGAAATGCAACAAGAAAGTCTAAATTTGATTTTGCCTTAGACAAATTAATAAAAATCGAATTTTCACATTAGTAGACAACTTGGAGTCATTTAACTTGTGTGACATGGCACTTTTCACTTAGTTAGCTAGGTAAATTCGAGTTACAGGGCTTGGAGTTCAGTTAATCATGTGTGGTTGCTAAATTTTAGTAATCCAATTTAGTTGTATCCAATCGAGTTTAGTTAAACTAGTTCTAACAATTTGAGGAATTACTAGAAGGTTAGTTGTGTAGTGGGACAAAATTCTAACTCAGTGATCATCCATAACTGATCAGTCAACCTAAAATAACTTGTGCATGCAAACAATTCAAGTTTCCAGTTGTGGTGGAGATTCCAAGGCAATGGAACAAGCAGTTGTAAATTATTTTGAGTGTATTGGTGTTGCATGCAGTCAGATGATCAAGCCTTGGGAATTGTGCAATCAATTGGAGGAAAATTACTAAAAACTAGGGGCTAATTCTCTAGAATTTTTTCAAGGAAATAAGGGCTCAAACAGAGGCAAAATTTGACTAAGTTTGGGTTAGAGCATCTCATTGAACAGAGAAATAGGTTATTCACGTGCAAGTTGTGCTCTGTGCGGGAAAGAAATTGTAATACATCCATGTTCATCTAATTAATGAAAAGAGGCTTGAGAGGTTTTTCCCAGTTGGGTTTCCCAGAAAAAATATTGTGCATGTGTGTCATTTCTTATTGCATTTATGAGATTATTGTTCTAACTTGTGAATTGAATTCCACAGATCAGTAGAGTAGAATTGTGCTTGTTGATTTGGATTAAAATTTATTGAGAAGTTGCAAGTCTATCACCGTATTTCTACAAGAGGGTCTCTTAGGTTTTATGAATGAACACATTGAATGTGATGGTTGTGCACTAGGAAAACAACATAAGAATAAGTTTTCTATAATTATAGATAAGGAAAAGGGAGATTCTTGAATTAATGCATACTAATGTGTATGGATCAATGCAAACTAAATCACTTGGGGGAGCTTCTTATTTTCTTATCTTCGTTGCTAATAGAAAAATATTTACATGCCCTTATTTCATAAAAAATAAAAGTAATGTGTTTGAATATTTCAAGGTTTAAGAAAATGGTTGATAAAAAACAAGAAAATCATAAGACATCCTTAGGATAGATCAAGGAGAATAATACACATAAGGAAATTTCATCAAATACTACCATAATAATGGGATTATGGGATTTGGGAACAATGCATAGTTTCACATGCTTCTTAGTAGAATGGTGTGGCTTAGAGGAAAAGCAAAAACCTATTTTAATTTGCTATAAGCACGGGGAAGTCATTGGGGGAGCAATACCATACCACATGCATTCATATTGGGGGATATATATGAGGGAAAATGACATAATATATTAAGAATATAATAAGGGGTAAAGGGCTTTTATATTGGTAGGTATAAAAAATGGAGCATGAGGTTAATGAAAAAATATAAAGGGGTATAAAAATGTTAATAAAAAAATGGATATCTACAATATCTAGTGAAAGTATGGGTTTTGTACATTGGGAAAGTGTATTGGTTTCATATTGGTAAAGGCTTAAATAATGTGGTTTTTAGAGGTATTTTCCAATATGTAATCCAAATAAGGGTATTGTTTAGTATGCAACGAATGCACGCGATATGTTAGAGGTTCATTAAGTGAAGCCTCCATGGATATAAGCATGATTAAATGTAAGAATATTCTTAATAGTTTTTGGGTTGAAGCAATAAGTAATTATTTATATAAAACTTTAAATTCCAACCAAAATTTTAGACCACAAAAATCCTTATGAAACATTCCATGGTTATAAATCAATTATTAATCATTTGAGAATTTATGGGAGTAAAGCATTTTCCCGTATTCCAAAGGAAGATAGAAGGAAAGTTGATGTAAAGTTGATCAAATGTATCTTTGTTAGTAATTGTGCTAACCATAAATCTTACAAAAAGTGTGATCCCATTACTCATAAATTTTTGTAAGTAGAAATGTTATATGTCGTAACATTTATCTTCCTTGTTTATTGTGCTAACCATAAAGCTTAAAAAATGTATCATTCAATTACTCATAAATTTTTGTAAGTAGAGATGATATATTTCATTAGTATTATAAATGATGTTCAAAAGAACGAATATCAAAATGTATGGAAATTTCCCTTAGAAAGCATTGAAAGTGTAAGAGAATAAATTAAAGATCAACACGATGGTGTTAAAGGTTAAAGTAACATTGAAGCTACAAGTAACCAAAGTACACCAAGAAAGTGCGAAGCAATTTTGTAGAGTGGTGAGGCACAACAAAACTCAACAAGGAAAGTTCAAACATTTATTAGATATAAATATTATGATATGATTACTCAAATGTTAAGTGTAGAAGAACCTTTGAAAATATCATAAGGTAAGGATGAATGTTATGAAAGAGGAATATGATTCCATGAATGAAAAATGAAACTTGGGAACTTACAAAATTATTTGAAAACAAAATTATTATAGGTTTAAAATGATTGTTCAAATCTAAATTCGATGTTGATGGTAGTATACACAATTTTAAAGCTAGATTTATAGCAAAAGGCTATTCACGTAAAGAAGAAATAGATTATGAGGACACATTCACACATATAGCTAAAATTAATATCATTAGATTAATAATTTCTTTAGCCATTCAGAATAATTGGAAATTGCATTAGTTGAACATTAAGTCAATATTTTTTAATGTTGAATTAAAAAAATTGTATCATGTTCATCCAAAAGGTTTTGTAAAGTACAGACAAGACCATCTTATATGCATGTTAAAGAAAGCACTATATTGTCTCCAACAAACTCCCAAGTTATGGTATGTGAAAAATTGACACTTTCTTCTTCTAGCAAGGTTTCATTAAAAGTGAGAGTGATTAAAATATTTACATAAAGAAAAATTAAAATGGGCATGTTGCTTTGATTTCATTGTATGTTGGTAACTTAACCATAATAGGAATTACTATGAAATTGATTGATGAGATAAAAAGGTAGTTATCACAGGAATTTTAAATGAATGATCTTAGTTAGATTCATTACTAATTAGGAATTTATGTTTGGAGGGAATATGGTAAAACTTTGATCACAAAAAGTAAGTATACAAAGGAATTAATCAAAATGTTCAATATAAGTGAATACAATAATTTCTCTACTCCATTACAACTAAATGTCAAGAATTACAATGATAATGATACAAAATAAGTAAATGGTACTTTGTATAGACAATTTGTTGAAATCCTAAACTATTTAATCATGATAAGACTGATATTGCATATTTAGTTAGCATACTTAGTCAATTCATGCTTATACCACATGTTAATCATTGGAAAACAACTAAGACATTCATTCGATACTTGAAAGGGACTGTAAATTTTGGTATTGAATATATTAATCATTTGAATGTTGAGATGACATGTTATTCAAATTCCAATTGGGCATGAGATCCAATGATTGAAAATCTACCATTAGATATGGATTTAGTACAGGATTTGGAATTATATATTGGAGTTGTAAGAATCAACCAACTATTTATGTCCTAAACAAAATACAAGTATAAAGCATTATGCAATGTTATCTATGAAGCAATTTGCCTAAGGTATATTCTTGTAGACATAGGAGAAAGGAAAGAAGTATCTATTTCTATCACATGTGACAATCAAATCTCAATAATATGGCAATCAATCCAATTTATCATGCAAGATCAAAACATATTGACACTTAACATCACTTTGTGAGAAAAATAATTCAATCAAAATAAACTTATTTGATGTACTATAATACAAAAGATATTGCGGCGGATATATTTCGCTAAGCCTAAATTCGTAGTATGTAGAAAGAAGCTATGAATACTAGAGAAGTCATGTATCCGTTAAGGTGGAGGGACATAAATAATTGTAAAAATGAATTATAAGTGAGTTGTTATGTTGGTATCTACAAAATCAATATTGTTAGAATCTTAGACAATTCTAGGGGTGTACTTCTTTTCATCCTATATATGTATGCATTTTGATGATCAATTAAGATGGTGAGACAAATTCATCTCTTTCTTTGTTTCCAAGAAATATGGTTAAATATATGTGTTCATTGTTGAATGCACCCTTAACATGTTGATGGATGATGCTACTGACTCACTAGGTCCCATCACCTATAACCCTAATAAAAATGATTAACTATAATAAGGTTAGATCGAATTAAAGATTTGAATTTTAAATTCAAAATGATATTTTTTAATTTTTTTGAGATAGTGAACCATGACCTAGCCCACTAATGATGAAAATCCACTAAGCATGCCACCCCTTGAGCTTTATAATCAAAGTTAAAGATCAAAAACATATTCTTCAATTCTATACCTAGGAAAAAAACATTAATGCCACCCAAAAACTTATGATGTACTAAAATAATAAGTAAATGCATTCCATTAATGAAAATTATAGATATATATTTCATGCATAAAAGTATAAAAATCAAATACAATAACCTTTATGACTATCTCTCACCAACGAGATCCTAGATACTTGATGCTTACCATAGAATTTCCCTTTTGTTTTACTAAATAAAGTGTGTATAAACAATTATAATTGTTGAAGCATTGTGCAGGTGTAGTCCCATCTTATTTATTTGTAAATATTAGTGAATGTGTCTTTTGCTTTATTTATTTTTAGTTTTATTGATTAAAATCCAGAACATAAACAAATCTGCATTGTATAGAGATTTACTGAATACGATAATTATTCCTCGCAGTATAAATGAAAAAGCTTTTATGTTTAATGTGGGCATTTAATTATTTGCAAACATTTAATTATTTAATAATTTGCTGAATAAAAGAAAAAAATTTGAAAAACATATTTACTACTCTAGAGAATGGTTCTTTTGCAAAATAAATGAACAAGCTTTGAGAAACAAATTTACTACTTTATAGGACATGTTCACTATGAACATTTAATTATTACAAGTATTTATATTTATAAAGTATTATTTGTTTTAGTTAGATGTTTCTTTTAAAAAGAGGTATTTTAGTATTTAGAAATTCGTTGATTTTTTTTTCAATTAATTAATTTTTTAGATTGATGTATAGTTGAGATATTTTCTCCATTAAAAAATTGTATGTCCAAAATAAATTAACTTTATCACGACATAATTTTTTGTATTTATATTATATTAATATATTAA
>APFE031549271.1:148483-158526 GCA_000404065.3 Pinus taeda
TTATATATAGGAGTCTAAGGAGTCACAATATAATCTAGCCGACCTAACAATAATAATATAAAGCCACAAAAATAACAATAGAGGGATTCTATGGGGCTCAATAGTAACAGTATGGGGGAAATAGGGGCACAACAATATTAATAAGGGGTATAAATACAATAGTAATGGGGTACTCACTAGTATTATAGGGACCCAACATAGTATTTATTATACCCGCCGAAGGAAGAGTATATTGTAATCAATTTTGTCAAACTAATTTTGACTTTCAATTAATTGTTTTTGACTTTCAATTAATTGTTTTGAATAAAAACATTTTTTCTAAAGGTTTTTTTTTGTGAATAAGATAAATTATATTACTGTATAAAAACAATATTTACAAAACTTGGATTGTGCGAGAAAACCTCTCCAACACAAGAGCTAATAAAACAGGCCATGTTGGTTGCCAAGAGAACTGATTTACATTGAAGCTTTGCAAAAAGGAGTTATGTGTTTTCTGAGAAAATTACAAGAAGCAATACTGATACTGACTCCCTTGAGAAAGAAGGGAGGGGTGATGGTGAATAGATAGAGTCTGTTCTAGAAACTTTATTTCGTTTGATGTGCCTGCTAATGTGAGCTCTGCGACAACCGCAAGCCTGAGAGAGTGAAAGTTCCAAAAAGGAGTCTGTCATGGACCTTAAGGATTTGCTTCTTCAAGGTCATCATCCAAGTTGATAGACAGCTCTTACATGCTGCCTTCCTGCGTGGGGGGAGCCTTCGCCCCGTGAGCGGATCCCCATGGTAGCCTGTTTCTTCAGCATTGTATAATGTGGAGAATTTTTGGTTACGAAGCGACAGTGGTAGACCGATTCCACATACACGATAAATTTGTATGTGAGCTTGTCTATTTTCTCTTCCACTGCCTTGGATAGTTCAACCTGCTCCTGCATTTCGAGACCAAGGAGCATTTTCATCTACCATGAGAGGTGAATAGCGTGCATGTACAAGTTTTCCCTGGCCCTAGAGAGAGATGGGTCAGGGATCCACGCAAATTCATTCGCTACTTCTTCCGAGAAACCCCTCTTCAAAGAACTCTTGCATGAGATTCCAGGTTCGCAATTATATCCTGCATCTCAGGGTTAACAATGATGGAATAATTCAATGCATCTCTCCTTATAGAGGACTTGGCTTTGGTGATGGGTGGAGATCCTAGGTTGTTCTAATGGGAGGAGTCACGGCCGTGTCCACGACCCTGAGTGGGAGTCGGGCTTGAGCTACGCTTAGGTGCCATGAAAGGGGGAGGGTAGGTCAACAGGCTGACTGTAAAAGAGAACCAAGAGAAACAGGGGGCAAGAGCAAGAAATGTGGTAGGGAGGGGTGGGTGAGAGGGGGTATACATAGGGGTAAGAGGGCCTTGAGGGGCGAGGCGATCAGAGGTGGGGAATGAAAGTGGATCGTGTGAGGTACCAAATGTGGGTTGGGGGGGTTACCAAGTGAGGTTAATGAGAATGATGGACGACAGCCTAGAGGGGGTACATAGCAGCTAATGGCTCCTTTGGCACGACTATCATTGGGACTGTGGGACGGGGTAAATTTCCCTTAGTACTGCTTTTGTTCGAATGATTGATTTCATCATTGATGAGAGTGGAGATTTGAAAATTGTTAATACCTGTTGTTCTGGTTGTGCTTTTCATTTACGGTTTCACATTGTTGACGCAACCTTCCTTCCTCCGAGTCATTCCAGTCCCTCAAACACAGACTGTAGTTTCCCTCCGTGCCTTCATTTTCTAGCCTGTCAGCTAAACCATTGCCATCTTTTCTGTCATCTTGGAAGTGAAGCCCACTCATTCTCTTGGTATTGCTTT
This sequence comes from Pinus taeda, assembly GCA_000404065.3. Lineage (NCBI taxonomy): Eukaryota > Viridiplantae > Streptophyta > Pinopsida > Pinales > Pinaceae > Pinus > Pinus taeda. The sequence continues at coordinate 150,328 of APFE031549271.1, forward strand.
TTATGCTTTGGAGGATTTTGTTTAGACGCCAGTTGTTTGACACCTTGGCAGCTTCCAAGCCTTGTTGTAATTTTCAGCTAGCCTAAGTTTCTAAGGTCGAATCCCCTTCAATAATCAGGGGTTCCCAATTGTGGAGTTTAGCAATGGCTAGCCCATGTTCCAGAGCCTGTAGTTCCACTGTGTTTTTGGTAGAGTTTCCAAGATTTCCCTCATAGATCCAAAGGGTTTCCCCATGTGAGTTCCGGAAGACCCCCGTGAAGCCATCTCTGCCTAGATTACCCTTCGTTGCCCCATCATAGTTGAATTTGATAATGCCTATCTCCGAGGGAGACCAGTGGACTGCAATTCCCCAATTTCTCGAAATGTTTGAGGCATTAGTTAAGTGGGTGAGATGAAGATCTAGGAGGTGAGAATGTGCAGTTCCAAACTACTTGGAGGGTCACTTGGGCATGGAACAGTGGAAGAAGCCACCATTTCTCATATTATTTACTTAACAATGAAAGAATGACTTCTTCTTTTTGTATTCTTCTAAAAATTGTAGCATTCCTCTCCTTCCACAGCGCCCAACAAATGATACCCATTGTAAGGTGCCAAGCTCTATTCACCAAAGGATTGGGGTAAAGGGAGGATCTCCAATTTTCAATGGTATTGAGGATTGAGGAGATGTCTCGATCTAAAGCCTTGAAAACTAGATACACCCAATTCCACATGTTTTTCATGAAGGGGCACTCGTTCATCAAGTGGTTTGTTGTTTCTTTCTTTTGTTCACAAAGATTGCATCTAGAGGGGCCAATGAATCATTTTTTCCTTAAATTGTCCCACATAATAATTTTTTTGTGCATTATGAGCCATAAGAAAAGGGTGATTTTTGGCCAGTGTTTCCTTTCCCATAGATTTTTCCATTTTTTGCTCCATTTGATGTTGGTCATGGAGCGCAATGTAGCTCTAAGCTTCCTTTAAATTAAAGTACCCTACCGGATTCTTTCCCTATTTGATCTTGTCCTCAGTGGTTTCGAATTGAATTTGTCTTTTTTGGAGTTTGCTAGAGAGCTCCTACCACTCCAGAGGGTTATTTAGGAGTTCCAAATCTTTTCATCTAACCATTCCCTCCACTTGTCACTACCATTGCTAGGTTTACAATATTGATTGACCCAGATTTTTCCCTTCTTTTGCATGCCAATCCTGATCTGTCTGAATTGATCCTTTACAATTTATGGCCTTTGTTGCCAGGTATCTTCCCAAAAGAGAGCTTTGTACCCATTTCCTACCTCCCAAAAACTATGATTCTGGATGACCGCTCTGTTGTCCCAAGCCTGATTCCATATGGTAGAGCCCTTAATGGTCCCATTGAGCCTGATGAGATGTTCATGTGAATGGGTAGGAACATATTTCACTTTCCAGAGGATGCCCAAGGGGGAGCTTGGGTTTACAATCCAACGCCGCAATGTTTTGGCTCCCATGGATTTTCCTAAGAGCTCAAGGTCCCTCAGACCGAGACCGCCTGATTTTTTGGGTTTACACAAATTGTCCCAGGCCACCAATGCGCACTTCTACTTCTTTTCCATGCCTCACCATTGGAAATTTCTCTGGAGATTTCTAAGAGTATTGGAAATGGATTTGGGGGGTGCCAAGGCTGAGTACAAATAATGGGGTAATGCCTGTAACATGGATTTTACTAAAACTAGTCGACCAGCGAGATTTAGGGATATGAATATCCAATTGGAAAGTCTTTTTTCCAATTTGGTGATAAGAGCCTCCCATGTAAAGCGAGCTAAGGGCTTATTAGTGAGACAGACACCAAGGTAATTTGAGGGGAGGTTGCATCTTTGAAATTCCATGATTTTGGCTATATTCCTTGGATAACCAAAGGGGTGTTAAAGAAGAACAATTTAGATTTTTATTGGTTTATTGAGGTGTCAGAGGTAGCAGAGAAACCTGAGAGAATGGCTTTGAAGGATAAGGCTTCTTTGAGTGTGGGGAGGCACATTAACAAGGTATCATAAAAAAATTGTTGATGAGTGGAGGGAGGAGAAGAGATATAAAGCTTGAGGCCAAAAAGGGCATTGGTGGAAGAGGAAATTGCTATGGATTTGTTGAGGCCCTCAGCCATTATGACAAAAGGAAAGGGAGAAATAGGATCCCCTTGACGGATGCCTCTAGATGGGCTGAAGGGTTGAGATTGGGATTCGTTCAGGGAATAAAAAAGAAAGCCCCTGAAACCATAGCCACAATCCATTTTATGCAACCTTTGTGAAACCCAAAAGTTGCAAGGACCTCTTTCATGTATTCCCAACTAATTTTATCGAAAGCTTTAGACATGTCCAATTTCATCATCATTCTAGGCTTCCTTTGAACTTTAAGAGAGTCGATTAATTCATGGGAAAGGATGACGTTATCCATAATTTGCCTCCCTTCCACATAACTAGTTTGGTGTTAGGAGATCAAGAGAGGTAGGATGGCTTTTATTCTGTTAGCCAAAACTTTTGAGATGATCTTGTAAATGACGTTGCAGAGCGCTATAGAACAAAACTTGTCTGGGGAGTCAACGCAATCACCCTTGGGGATTAAGGTGAGAAAGGTGGCATTAAGATATTTTAGCATTGACTTTTGAATTATAGACTCCTCCACCAAGGCATGGACCTCATTTTTAAACAGAGGCTGACATGCTTTGTAAAAGTCTATAGTGAACCCGTCCAGACCAAGCGCTTTACCAGTGGGTATAGTCATAAAAATTCCTCCACCTCCTGCATTGAGACTTTCCTCAAAAGAATTTTATTGTTGTCATTAGTGAGGATATTTGGGATGTTGTTAGTTATATCTTGAATGTCCTTTGCTCGATCAGTCCTAGGCTCTAAGAGGAGAGTGTTGAAGTACTGATTCAGTTCATCTACCATGTCCTCATGCGATTAGATAAGGTTTCCTTCACTATTTTTAGGGCCAAAACTCTATTTTGTCTTTTGTGTTGTATCATCAATCGATGGAAGAAAGTTGAGTTCCTTTCCCCACACTTTAGCCATATAATTCGGGATTTTTGAGGCTAAAGTTTCTCTTCTTGAGACACCCTTTCCTCCCATATTTTTTTAAGATTGAGCTCTTCATGTTTCCTTTGTTCTGTGATGCCCTCATTAGTGATTTTTTGCTAAAGGATTTCCATTTTAAGTTTGAGGTTCCTTTTGTCAGTGAAGATGTTGCTAAACGTTTCCTTGTTCCATTGTTTGATCTCATTTTTTATGGATTTCAATTTATGTTGGAATTTATGCATCTGATTTCTGGTTTGTGGCATCAGTTTACTCCACCATTCTTTCATTTTTTCCATGAAATCTGGGTGCTCCAGCCAAAAGGATTCGAATTTGAATGGTCTATTCTCCAGGCCTGGAGAGATGTGAATCTTCAAGGATATCAGCCAATGGTCGAATCCTGATTGCGGGAGAATTATTGCCTCCATTTTCGAAGAGGTGAGATAGATCTCTTATGAGAGGATGATGATCTAGCATAGAAGCAATTTTTTTGTCTCCCCCTCGTCTGTTATACCAAGTGAGAGTGTCATTATTCTTAGGCATGTCAATTAGACTGAGGCCTTCGATGGTGGACTGAAAGGATTCAAAGTCCTTATCGAGTTTTCTTATGCCTCCCTTATTTTCCCCAAGATTTATCACCATGTTGAAGTCCCTTGAAAAAATTTTAAAAGGCAAGTGGATGGAATCCATGAGTTTAGATATGCTCTGCAACATCTTAATTCGTTCCACCGCTCAGTGGGGAGCATAGATATTGGTAACACGGATACTTTCGTTTGTACCAATTCTTTTCAAAACAATGGTTATGGAGTGTTTTGTGGCAGTGAAGGAGGTGAGATCATACTGAGAGATTTTCCACATGGTCATTATTCCCCATGCTGATCCGTTGGCTAAGTTTGTTGTGTAATTGTTTTGCTTGAAACAATTTTTTTTTTGCATGAGAGTGAGGTGAGCCATGTCAAGTCTGGTTTCTTGAATTAAAAGGATATCTGGTTTATCAACTAAGAGTCTGTTTTTCAGGATTGTTTTCTTTCTTAGACCATTTAGTCCTCTAATATTCCAAGAGATGTAATTCATTGGTAAAGAGTGGGAGTTAGGGCTAGGGCCTTTACCTTTCCTTCATTGATGTGTTTGGAACCAAGTTCCTGAAGAAGATGACTGGTTGTTTTCCTCCCTCTTTCTTGACTTGGGCATTTTGGGTTGTATTTTCCAGCTATTATGTTTACGAGAATGCTTTTTACTACACTATTTTCAGGTGGTGATTGACTTGAGCTTTGTTGTAGTTCCTCTTGAAGGAGGTAGAATCCTTCGATTTTTTGGATTTGGTCTTTTGGAATTGCATCCAACCCATTTTTCTTCCATTCCTCTGCTATTGATAAGTGGCCAATTCCTTCCAGTGCTTCTTTTATTGCGTTTTCCTCTGGGGTTGAGTCCACCAGTATTGATCAGGCACTCAGTATTTAGCTCAAAAATCAAAGTTCTCATAATGGCTCGAAACCTGAACGACCACATTTGTCTCAGCAAAACAATCCCAACACAACTCGTTCCACTGAAAATCGAGTTCATATGAGGAAGTTATTGAGTTTTGCCTACTTTTCCAAATAGGAGAAATTTAAAAAAAATGCACAGTCAGCAGTCTATACCATTGACGTGGCAGGTGACTGTGCAAGGTCAAATGTGGTCAACATTCAGTCAAATCTTGCCAAATGTCAGAATTTTATTGGTTATTAGTGGAGGTGACGTGGCACATTTTTAGTGGTTTGAATTGGACTAATGAGGAGGGGACAAGTGGCAAGCCCAGAGGCCACCACGTGTCCCTCGCCAAAGGACCAAGCTCAGCGCAGTGCATCAAATATTTTATGGAGGCTCCGAGGTTCGACCCTGCAACCTCCTCTACATTGTCCAAAGTACCTAACCATCTTTGTTTTACATTGGTTCTTAACCATATAGAGTTTCACATGTATTTAAAGTTTAATGAACCAATGGTTGGGGGTTAGGAGGGCCAACCCTCCATGTGAACACTCTGATGGTGACATGTTACAGTTTATCCAAACGGTGGCCAACACTTAACTGCCAGCTCAAAAAACGAAACCCTCCGGGACATGTGTCCACACTACCCGCCAGCTAACAATTAAAGATTAACCGTGAAATTTAAATGTGCGGAAGTTATGTTAACCATCAGAAAGCCATATTATGTGACCATTATGCACATCCGGAGGCCGACAGTTAATGAAATACACAGATTTTGCATTAAAAACCATATTAATATTAGTTAATCCAAGATTATCTTTAATTAACTCGCAGTTAAGGTTGGCGGGAATTTCGGCGGTGCCTCCAAATTTGGCCCTTACTCCAAAAATAATGGGCTTAACTAGAATTCCTCCAGTTTTGGAGGAGGTTTTCTAGGGAAAAATAGTTTGGAGCATAACTGGAGCAATTTTCAACCATATGGAGCTAAGGAAATGGTGTTCCTAGCTAATTTCGACATTTTGAACACATTGGAACAGGTCTTAGGAGCAGTAGAGCTTTGTAAACATCATTTTTTCCATATTGCGCTAATACAAAGGGCCAAGCCATGGAAGTTGGACCAAGGAGATGTAGCCTAAGAGGGGTGAAATCCTTCATCAAAACACTGTGTTAAGTGTTCAATTGATGGTTTGCTTTACTTTTTATTGTTTTTGTTCAACACTTGTATTTTATGTTATTTTTCTCATGAATGTCACATTAAACTTGATAAAATTTACCTGTTTACATTCACAAACAACCTAAGGAAACCTATGCACAGGAAGCAATGGACAAGCATTTGTTTATAAATCTGCAATTGAAATTAGCACAACAAGACTAACATTTAATAACAGATCAAGTTGGTATCAGAGCAAAGGTTTATTTGCTTGATTGCTTGAATTTTTTTCAAGTAGGGTTTTAATGGTTGCAAAATTGTGATGCTTACAAGGTTAAAGTTGCATAGAGGAGAAGGGAAACTGTTGGTCGCAACTCCTGAGGTAATGCCCAGAAGAAGGAGAGACACAAGGCCACAATCTCCACCAAAAGTTCCAATTACAACTGCACTTGAAACACGTCAAGATTTGCCTTCAATTGAGATTGAAGAGGTACAAGGAGTACCAAAAACGCCTACATCCACAACTATCATGTTAGGAGAAAGAGAGACTGGAGGTCTTTCAAAAGAGGAAGTATTCAAGAAAGCTTTCTATGAATTGACTAACATCGTTAGAGTCCTCTATGAAGAGAGGAACACTAGAATGGTTGGAGAGAGTTCTAAGACTCCACATGGAGAAGGAAGCTCAGGAGATAAAAAGGGATGATAAGAAGGATTCAAAGGGTAATGGAGGAAAACCTCCTCCATCTCCACCATCTTCATGACCTTCATCCTCAACATCTTAAACAACAACATCTTCCACTTCCACCACCAAAATTATCCATACTCATTCCCAAACCCCAAAAGGAAAAACTCCCTTACTCAAATTGGACATTAAGTTTGAACTTCCCATGTACAATGGTGAAGTGAATTAAAAAAAGTTAGACAATTGGATTCGATATTTGGAGGTATACTGTAGAATTCAGAACCTTCAAGAAGATGACATAAAGATCCACTTGGATTCAGTGAGGCTAGAAGGAGTAGCTTTAGTCTAGTGGGAAGAAAAGACTCAAGAGAAAATGTGAATTCATGGTAAGATATCCATTTCTTGGGTTGAATTTGTTTCTGCAATTAAAATACAGTTGTACCCTTTATCCTATATGCAAAAATCCATTATGAGTTGGAAAAATTTTAGGCAGCTTAAAGGCCAAACAGTCCAAGATTATACCCAAGAGTTTAGAAAGAGGCATTTGTTGTTAGGAGTAAATTTGAATTCCCAAGATACATTGTTGAAATATATTGGGGGTTTACATTCTTATTTGAAACATACTATCCTTATGTTCAATCCAAGCAATTTGGATGAGGTATGTGTGCAAGCCACACACCTTGAAGAAAGGGGAAAGAACATTCAGGAAGAGGGTAGTAAGAAGAAGCCATTCAAGGGTAAGGAGAAAGAGAAGCAAGGAAAATGGAAGGGAAATAAGAATGCAATTGTGAAGAAAGAAGGGGAGAAAACTATATGCCAACACTGTTCCAAAGTTGGGCATGTTGAAGCCCATTGTTGGAAAAAAACAATAAGGGAAAACAAAAGACGATTCTTACCACACAACATGACCTTGGATCAGATTCTGGTGATGAGACCAAGATTTCAGCCATGACTACAAAAGGAAAAGAAGTTGTTGCAAGCACTAGTTCCTCACACAGTCAAAACAACACTCCAAATGAAGAATCAAGAATAGAGTTGTTTCATGTAAGGGTAATTTCAAATCATACAAAGATTGATGCATTATTCGATAGTGGGTCACAATCAAACTTAATTCATAAGACTTGGTAAAAAAGCTTAACCTTGAAATTGTACCTCATCATAAGCCATATCCATTGGGTTGGATAGTCAATAATGCAAATTTACAGGTTACAAGGAAGTGCTTATTCAAGTTTTTCATTACTGAAAAGTTCATTAATGAAGTTGAGTTAGATGTAGTTCCACTTGACATATCAAGAATCATTTTGGGTAGTTCTTATTTGTATGATAGGAAAGCATTATTTTATCACCATGAGAGCAAATACTTATTCTCAAGAATGGGGTGGAGTATATTGTGAGAGCCCATCGCAAAAAGTTGAACATTTCTTTGTTTAATGCAGGGCAAATGAAGAGACTAGTAAATGCAAGTAAAACTTTTGTGCTTCTCATGATCAAGAAAAATAATGATATTGATTATGAATCTTTTGAACGTTGTGATGAAAAATTGAAATCTAATTTGCTTGATGTGGTAAGCAAGCATGGTGAGATGTTTCAGAAACCAAAGGGGTTACTTCCCAAGAGGGGAATTCAACATGAGATACAGCCGGAGTAGGATGTTCAACTTCCAAACATTGGCATGTATCGCATGTCGATTATGGAGAGCATGGAAATCAATAGGCAAATTCAAGAATTGTTGAACAAAGGTATCATACCCTCGGGAAAATTTTAAGACCCCCCCTAAATTTACATGTATAATAAATGGGCGAATCTCCACGGTATATAGGAAAAATGGAAGGCGATTTTATCAATAATATAATATGTATATATAATTTTTTGGCGAATCTCTC
>APFE031549271.1:176211-198770 GCA_000404065.3 Pinus taeda
ATTAGAAAGTTAAATTTGACAAATGTATATATTTAAAAGTATTATAGTTATCTAAGAAATTTAAAGAAAATGATTTTACATTAAAGTGGTTTTTATATAATAGTGTTATAAGGAAATTTGGTTTTTATAAATTTAAAATTGGTTGGGAACGTTATTTTTGTGAGATATATTCCAATTAGCTTTTATTATTGTTTATGGTTTTCTAGGCATAATAATAATTCATAATTACAAATAACCATGTAAGATGCTAATAAGAAATTTTATATAGAAAACACGACATCAAGAAAGAAGACATAAGTATGGGGTTGTCATGCATTTGGAGCATGAGAGAAGAAATTGTGTGTATCATAATTTCCTTTATGCTCAAGAGTATAGGCTTAGAGACTTGACATGTACAGTGAAACTAGGCTAGTACTATGCAATTACATAATATGTGACATTGACTTAGGTAATCTAAGGAAGTAAAAGACATTAAGAAAATATAGAGGGCAATACTAAAATTCATAAAGATACATGTCAAATGAAGAAGTAATGAGTATATACCTTAAGACAATAGGTAACTACCTTTTGAAAAACCACAAACCTATTACTAGAACGAGAAGATGGAAAAAATACGTATAAAGAGATAAGAGTTCTACAAAATGAAGAAAATTTCTAAGATGGATTCCCAAAGTTATTTTTATAACGTTATCTAAGGAAGAAGGACAAAGGATAAATTTACAAATTTTCTAATGATGATGACGAAGAGCATCCCTTGTAACCCTGACAAACCGAGGTGAATGGAAAATAAGACTATGTAGATACTTAAGGTGGGGCGAGTGGAGTTTCACAATCAAATATAAGAATTCGATGACAATTAGTACACTATCTTGCAACATGATAGAAGTTATCTGCTTGTCACGAGGAAGTAAAGTAGCACTCTTGAAGTGGCACATGAATACGTAATCATTTTAAAATTTGTTTAAAAACAGAATTGACTTTTTTTTGTGCAAGACATGAAGAGAATCACTACAATGTCTAATGGAAGATAACACCTATTGAGAAGAAAATATTTTCAATCAACTAGTAAAGTTAAAGGATTAGATATTACGACAATCATTTTTAAGGAAGTGGTAGGAATTATGCTAACATTAGTTTATTGTGGAAATAAAACCATGAATGTATATATGATGGAATAAAAAAGATAAAAATATAATTGGGAAGTTTTCAAGTAGAAAAAGGGAAAATGTCTTATCATAAAGGTAGTATTCCCTGGTAAGTCGAAGATTAGTGATAATCCAACAAGGTTCCAATGTGAATAACAACAATATAAAATTTTAGGATCAGAGTAGCTAATTGAATTTCATACAATTCATTAAGTTGTATAACATCAAAGTATGAAGGGAAATGTGAGAACATAATAATGTATAGGGATAATTTATGTGATAACACTAAGGGGTCTCTCTCAAGTGGAAATTTCCTTTAAAGATATTCATGAGTGGATTAAGCAACATGATTGGTAAGGGTGAAGCGATGACCTGTATAAATTTAAAATGACAATATAGGAAGTTGGGAACACTTGTAATTGGTTAGCAATGAAAAGTGATAAACTTGGAAAATGTTCAAAGATTTAAATGGTCAAATATAACAATTGAATTATAAGAAGGAATGTTGCTAGAAATTTTATAAGGAGACATTGAGAAGGATCGTGTACATATCAACAAGAGAAGTGAGAATCAATTAATAGAGGGGTACTTGGCTAATTTGCATTTCATGAGTGAATTGATGATATAATGAGACTTCATATAGAACAACTTGTCAAGTTGTGCCATTAGTATTGAAATAAATTATGGCCAAGCAGACCAGGCATACAAAACCTTTTTATGGATGATAATGGTAGTAGTGGTTCGAGTGTTGCATATTTTAAACCAAATATAACCTTCACAAGTCGAAAGTGAAATGGAATAATCTTTGGGCTAGCTTGAAGAAAGGTGAATCTATGAAAAATATATCAAGTGATATTGAGGTGAGAACTTGATGAGATAAGCAAATCTTTTTTTTATGAATAGTGATAATTACGCAAGTGATGGACAAATCACCAAGGATCAACCAACTATTTATGAAAGTGAATTAAGCATGATAGAACATTAAACCATGATGACCTAGTGTTTATATGATATTGCATATAATTTTCTTCAAATGGGTAAGCCAAAAGTGTAAATTGATGTAAAATTATAGGATTTTAATTTTGATATTGATAATTTAAGGAATGATTGTATAATCAATGAATTACACTATATCCCCTTAGGGAAGGAGGAATACATGACTAGAGATTAAGGGTCATTTGAAATTCAATAATGTACTTAAATGACTATACCTACTTTATAAATTGTCAACTTCCTAATTGAAAGAAGTGTGAACGACTATTGAAAAGTAATTGGGTATCTTGATGAAAATGTGACACTCATAATATTAAGGATTCAACCCAAGCTAACTAAATTATCCAAATAGAACTTAGATGGATATTTAATGATATTATTGCATTGCAATGAAATAGATGGTCTTTGACATTGTTAAAGAATTTCATTTTATTGATGACTCGTGATAAGAATGCTTATGGTGTATTATTGCTCTATATTTGATGTGTATTGAGATGATTCTCATATTTATGAAGTTCTGTTATGAGTTTATATTGACATGTGGTTCTATTTATTATGTGATATGATGTCATATATATTTGATGTTATAATTTATGATGATATTTCATGGCGTGAAACATCTGAAAATCATATGCAGAATTTATGACATGCCTAAGCATGCAATTTTTACTATTCATAATGTTGTGATAATAATGATGTTATGTTATCGTGATGGCATGCAAGAGTTAGCATGTGGATTATTTTCTATGATATTATGATATTATACTAATGCATTGGATACATGTTGAGATGTTGTGATTGACAGGAAATCCACAAATGGGTTGAGGGCTAGTTTATTTGATGATTTTGTGTGAGCCCATACTTACAAGGGAGAATATGTAACACCATATGGGTTGGGAACAAACTCAATCAACATTACTTATGCTAGTGTTTATTTTGACTTGAATAGCTATCGATGGGCTATCTGACCATCTTGAGGGGGTCGAGTGCTTGGTATTAGAGTTAGGATGCCAAAGTCCAAAAGTGGTGTGGGGACTTCGATTCTTGGTGTTGTGTACCTTAGTGAGTGTGGAGGGAGTTGGTCCAACCTTTCGAGATGCCTGAGGTCATTGAGTACCAGGATGGAATGTCTTTCTTGGGGAAAATGAGGCCTAAGCCTTGAGGCTCTGGTATACATTGATGAGGCTTTATGTTTGGTTTCAAAAGTTGGGAAAAAGGCTTGAGAGTCCTTATGATTTCCCTGGTATTGTGATGTAACTTTGATGCCTCTTGATATACTATTTCAATAGAGGGTGTAGGGAAAACGTGAAGTAATCAATAAATAAATCAAATAAATAAGTTAAATGATTAAACTTAACTTTGGGATGAAGTTCCTTGAAGAGGGAGAGTATGTAATGTCATGTATAATAATAATAAACAATAAAAAGTTGATAATATTAATATATAAGTAAATAAACTAAAGTTCTAAATAAATATATAAAAATAGTAAGAATAAGTAAAGTTAACAAAAAGTAAAAATGAATAAAATAAGCAACATTTAATTAAGAAAAAGGCTGAGTTAAGGAAAAAAAAAAGACAAAAAAATAGAAGTTGGTATGATAAAACATGGATTGTGTGCATCCACATTCCATTTCATTTTTGGAACAAATTGTTTTACTTAATTGATAAATGGGGGATGAGAGGCATTCATTCTTTCCAAAGGAGAATGTTGGGAGAGAAATGATTCACTAGTTGTAGTAGTTGATTGAGGGCTAAGGGTGGCCAGTTGTAGAAAGATTCAGTGCAACTAAGCCTACTGTTGGGTGGAGAGTCATCCCCAATACATTGTTGCAGTTAGCAGGATCCATATAGCAGAACAACTCTGAAATATTCAATAAGATATATCTTCAATTTACATGTAAGTCTTCTCTTCTCATGTTTTTGTAAATTATATGTTAATAAGTTGAGTATTGTTTCATTTTGATTATTAAAAGCAGAGAGTGAGGAAATTAGTCTATATGTTTTGAATTTCGGGTCATTATAGGAAGGAAAATAAGAGAGTTTTTCAACACTTGAAATGGATTGTATATTATTCTATTAAATATACTATTAATTTGAATGTTGAGATGACAATCTATTCATATTCTGATTGGGCATGCAATCCAAATTATGGAATATCCAAAATCAGATATGCATTCAATATAGGATTCAAGATTGTGTCTTAAAATATCAAGAAGCAACCAAATGTTTCCTTGTCCTAAACTAAAACCAATTTTAAAGCATTGTGTAATGCTATTTATGAAGAAATTTTCCTAGGATGTAATCTTGTAGAGATTGTTGAATAATGTGCTTTCATTGATGTCAAAGCTAAGCGGTGACCCATGATAGGTACATGAGACCCACGATAATTACATGTTTAAACCTAAAGCTAAGGATACAAGGAATCATGAGCTTGAGCCAATAACTCAACCCGAATTATAATAATGATTCGAGAGACCCTTTTTATATTTTTCGTCTCCATCAATAGGTCGAAGAAAATCTTAGGGGTGTGTTTATGCTCTATAGATAATAAGACTTGTGAGAATGGTAGAGCCAAGCATCAAATCTAAGAAATGTGATATAAGGCGCATAATCAAGGATCAGAGGAGCGTGGTCGAGAAGTAGAGGATTTTATTGAAGGAATTGCAATTATATGGTGGTTTGATCCATGAAAAAATAGTAAGTGATAATTCTTGAGAAACCTCAAAAGTTGTTTATAATGTAAAATATCATAAAAATCACTTTGTTTCAAATAACTTTCATTAGTTGACAGATAAAATAATTTTTGACAGTAAACAATTCATGTAATGGGCCCTTAGCATATCAATGTTTTATGAAAGGCAAAATTCTGCAAAAGAATTGATATCACAGTATATAGGCTCCTAATTATAGCCCCTAGTCATAAGGAACTTAAGGTTTGGTGCCTATGGGCTAAGGCCCCCTCGATATATTAGCATAAAATTATTTAACAAAATGTGTAACCTCTTGCAAAATTATCAATATCCCAATATATCAACTCTTGGTCATATCCCCTAGTTACAAGGCGATTAAGGTTCAACACCCGAGGGCTAAGCCTTTCTCGACATATTGAGATGTAATCGTTTTATCAAAAGACATGGAGGTCTGAAAATTTTCAATGACCTAGCATACAAGCTCTTTGTCATAGCCCCTAGTCACAAAATTACATGTTTTGGGAAATTTATCAAAATTTGTCCATTTTTCTTTAGTTTAGGAAGAATACATCTCCTATGATCTTCCTAACTCCTCATCAGTCTTAAACCATCTCACCAAACCACCTTTTAAGTGTTAAGCCTCCTTCCTACCTTACCCCTTTGAATATTTGCAATCATATCTCATTTGCCTTGACCTAGCCTCTTTGACCTAATATCCTCATCTAGCAATAACCCCACCAAATCAAATCAAAACAACCTCTACACTTTATACCTAGCCTAAAATCCTAATCCATCTAGCCCTTTTGGTTGTGATTCTTTGGAGAGAACCCTCTCCGATTTGGTAGGGCTAGCTACCAAGTCAAAAGGTTGGTTTGTGGTTACCTCAACTCCAAGACTCTTCCTCAGCCTTAGAGATCCAAAAGAGTGATAATAGAAGCCACTTGTCCTAGACCTTGGATCTTCGACTAAATGAGAGGGAGCTTCTTGCAAAAAAAGTTGAGAGAAACTCTGAGGACAATGTTGCTTAGGAATACACGAAGGTGTGATATTGATGAATGGATCTAAGAGAAAACTCTTAGTACAATGTGGCTTAGGAAGAGACAGAGGTGTGATATTGATGAATGGAGACAAGCAATGTTCAAAATTGAACATGTCAGAACCCTTCAAAAGGCCTTTGGCACTTCACAGAAGTAGTCAAAAAAATTTACTAGTAAAAAATAAATTAAAATTTAATTTTTGCAGGTTTTTTAAAAGATTTGAATAATATTATGAAATTTCCTAGGAAGCGTTGTCAGTGCATGGAACATTTTTTAAAATTCCGGTTTTACAATTTACATGGCCTTAGGTAAAGTTACAATTACAAACTTACAACTTGAAAACTCAAACTATTGTGCAATTGTGTAATGCGTTGTTTTGTGAATAAAGTCTGAATTGTCACCAGTCACGACATTACATGTATAGACTCTACTTAGGGTAACTACCTTGGGTATGTTGTAATGTCAGTGCACCACTGGACTCTACGTTGTTTACAAAATTTAGAGGTTATTGCAGCACTGAAGAATCTTAATGGTAATGGGGTTGGACATTGCGTCATTGGACTATGGGTTGTTTTCAAAATTCAGAGGTTGTTGCAGCATTGAATAAGATTAATGGTAAGGGAGATAGACTTTGGAGGTTTGTTGAGATACAATTTTTCACTGCCAACTCCAAGGCAACAATCATAATGGCAGGCTCAATAATGACAGATATTTTTCCCTACTAGTGCGAAGGATTTTGTTTTTCCACCCTGTCTAACCATAGAATAATTGCAGTCAGTGACAGAGCCATTCTTGAATCCTATTTTGCACATCCATACTAGGAGTCAACATCTTCTTCAATCAAATGCGAATAAACAAAAACCAGGTATGTTGCAGCCTCAACCTCAATTTGAAAGATGTTCGATCCAATATTTGTCCATAAGTTATATTTTAAAAAGGTCGCATATTGACACAAGGACTTTGATCAATTTCCCATATTAGAAACCATGGTAACAAAATTGGAGCAAAGAGTTGTATTTGGGGATTGTCATCCATATGTTGGACTTCTGCAGACTAGCCCCTTCTATGATTTTGCAGAACAACATCCAATAGCCTTGACCTGTCATGTATTTGATCTTTTGAATGATTATCCATGGGTTCCTAATTTGTGTGGTTGAATTCAACTATGATTGTCTCTGGTATAATTCCATCAACTAACAAATCAAACTAGATTTATTCTTAGCAATTTATTAATTAGACTCGCACCTATTAAATTAGCAAGGCTCTAGTTAGGCAACATGTCCAATATTTTAGGCGATATTTTCCAAGGGGTCTCATTTTGATATTGAAAAATGTGTGCCCTGACATTGTCAAATAGTAGCCTGCGAATTTACTACCCCCATCTTCCATCACCATCACCGAGACCCCTTTCTCCAACTGCCCCTTGTTAGTTTTTGTAGAATCATATGTGTTCTAGCCATGAAATTTCGTGGAGAGGCTAGAATACATGAGATCTCCAAAACCCAAAAATTGTTTCTATCAATTCCACCTAGAAGTGTCTCAATTAGATTATTAGCCGATTTTTTAAATATTTCCTAAGTCTAAACTTAGGGAATATGGTTAATTAATCAATATTAATTGAGATAAGGTGAGAATCATTTAGAAACTCACACAGATTGATCTAGAAATGATCCTAGCCATTGATTAAGTTTTAATCTTTGTCATTGGTGCTCCAACAGTGAAATATAAAAGGAAGTCGATGTGGTTATGGAAAAATCATCCAGTGCATATACTCAGTTGCCTAGGCAGTGCGATTTTCTTAGAAGAAGAAGCTTAGCAGAGAAGATAGAGCTAGAGGGTGGGTCGTAGGTGGAAGAGGAGAGTAGCAACATTATGGGAAAAAAATTTCAATTCCCGGAAGAATCGAAGGAAGAAACGTTGAAATCTTCAGAGGGCTAATGTAGGATTTGCATAGAGGGTGATGCGAACAACTCTGTGTAGAGGTTGGGGAAGTTATTTTGGATGCAGAAAATAGTTGTGGAGTGCGAGAAAATTCTCACAACATTTTTTCCAGTATTTCTTTCAGATTAGATTTCCAGCTGGGCATCTAAATTATTGTACTCAGATTTGTTGTTGAATATTAATAATAAAACCCTCATCTTCCAAATTAGTTTTCCCAAGTTGGATTTTTCCGGGGACAATAGCCAAAAACTAACTGCGTCAAGTTTATTGTGTGTGCTATAATTTCTCAATTTCTAGTATTTTATTTTCTATAGTATTTTTATGGTGAAAATTGTAGCTGTGATTTTATTTGTTATTTGTCATAGCAAATAAACTGAATAATTAATTTTTGAGCTAGAAGATCTAGTTAGTAGAATTTGACATGAAGGATTAGGGTTGATGCACTATTTCCTAGGATTGGAAGTGTGGTTAAAGGATGGGGAGATCTTCCTTGGGCAAGGAAGATAAGCTACAGATATTCTGAAGAGGTTCAAAATGCAGGATTGCAAACCCATGTCTACACCCATGATTACCAACTCGAAGAAGATAAATGCATTAGATGACAAGGATGTCGACCCCACCTTATATAGACAACTCATTGGGTCTCTCATGTATCTAGTCAACACTAGGCCAGATATTTGCTTCGCAGTCAATACCCTTAGCCAGTTCATGGTGGAACCGAAAAGAGCACATTGGGAAGTAGCAAGGCATATTCTGAGGTACATTTACAGTACAGTCGAGTATGGGTTGAAATATACTCGAGAAGATGATGTTAGACTTTGTGGGTACACAAATGCATATTAGGCAGGCAATTCAGTGGACACAAAAAGTACCTTCGGGTGCTTCTTCAGTGTTGGGTTAAGGATGGTTTCTTGGTGTAGTAGGAAGTAGAAGTCAACAACAATAAGCTCTGTAGAAGCAGAGTATATGGTAGCCAACACAACTACGTGTGAAGCTATATGGCTTTGGAAGCTGCTAGTAAGCTTGTTTAGGCAGAGGATGGAGGTTACCAATGTCTATTGTGATAATCAAATTTGCATAAAGCTCTCTGAGAATCCAGTGTTTCATGACAGGTCAAAGCACATCAATATTCAGTGTCACTTCATAAGAGATTGTATACAACGAGGGGCAATCCGGCTATAGTATGTTCCCACAAAAGAGCAGTCTGCGGATATACACATGAAATCTCTAGGGAGAGCTAAGTTCATCTATTTAAGAGAACATATGGGTATGGTGGAGAACTCATTTAAATAGTAGGGACATGTTATTTTGGATATTGCATATGTTGCAATTGCAGCAACAACAGATGGAGAGGGAGTTGCAGTGCAGATGTAGTGTTGGCATTTGTTCAGCAAGGTTATCAACATCATATATCAGAGTTGTGTAGTAGTTGATGGGAAGAAGTAGCCAAACATCAGCGGCATGATAGGAGATGATGCAAAGACAGGGTGTTGCTACAAGGGGAAGCAATTCTAGAACACATTCCTCGCTAAGAGGGAGTGTTACGTTTTATAGCATTAGATGTGTTCTAACCACAAAATTTTGTGGAGAGGCTAGAATACATGAGATATTCAAAACCCAGAAATTATTTCTCGAAATTATGCCTAGATGTGTCTCAATTAGATTATTAGCCAATTTTTTAAATATTTCCTAAGTCTAAACTTATGGAATATGGTTAATTAATCAGTATTAATTGAGATAAGGTGAGAATCATCTAGAAACTCACATGGATCAATCTATAAATGGTCATATCCATTCATTAATTTTTAATCTTGGTTGTTGGTGCTCCAACAGTGGATTATAAATGGAGGTTGGTGTGGTGAGGGGAAAAACATCCAATGCATATACTCAGTTGCCCAAGAAGTTCGATTTTCTCAAAAGAAGTAGCTCAACGGAGAAGATAGAGCCAGAGGGTGAGTAGCAGGTAGAAGAGGAGAGTAGCAGCATTCCGAGAAAAAATTTAGTTCCCAGAAGAGTCAAAGGAAGAAAGGCTGAAATCTTGAGAGGGCCAACGTAGGATTTTCGCAGAGGGTGACACAAGTAGCTCTACACAGAGGCTGGGGAAGCTATTTCAGAGGAAAAAAATAGTTGTGGGGTGTTAGAAAATTATCACAACATTTTTTCCAGTATTTTCTTCAGATTAGATCGCTAGTTATGCATCTAAATTATTGTACTCGGGTTTGATGTTGAATATTAATAATAAAACCCTCATCTGCTGCATCGGTTTTTCCCAAGTTGGGTTTTTCGGGGACATTCGTCCAAAAATAACTGCATCAAGTTTATTATGTGTGTGCTAGAATTTCTCAGTTTCTAGTATTTTATTTTCTGCAGTATTTTTATGGTGAAAAGTGAAACTATGATTTTATTTGTTATTTGTCATAGCAAATAAACTGCATAATTAATTTTTGAGTTAGGAGAATAATTTCCAGTAGCTACAATAGAAATTTCACACCCCTCTACCTCCTCTAGGCCCTGGCTTACCTTCAATGCTAGTGTTCCCTCCTATGGTCTCTCTGTCTATTTATACTCTCTTCACTTATATCTCTATCTATTTATACATCTATAGGAATTAATGCTTGGATAGATATGGCAGAAGAATTCTCCTGTGCCCTGGAAACCATACGCTTTGCTACGCTGGCAAAGAAAATGTGATTATGGTTGCCAATACAAGCATCAATTCCCCCCCTTCTCAACCCTCTTTCACCATCACTTATAATATGTATCAATATGAATGAATGGAATATATTCTCGGAAAATGCAGGATTTATAATACCAAGGATATATACAGGGGAAAAAGGTTGCATGGTATCTTTCTTAGTGTAAATTCATGGTGTATATACTAGGAAAATGACGGGTTTAGCGAAAGGGTCGCAACAAGAAGTGTCGATGATATGTTGTTATATATTCCAACAACTTATATTATATATACTAAGCGATAGCGGAGGGAATGGAATAAAAAAAGATCGCAATGATAGCAGAGGATTAAACGTAGCAGGAAGCAATGGTGCACTGGGGATGCATATTTGAATTTAGGTATTGTGAGAGTAGTAGGAGATGGTGGTGAATAATATCTAACATCAGGTACTTGAAGAGGAGGTGAAGGTGATGGTGGTGGTGATATAATGGGAGGTGGTAGAGTACAATGAGGATGAGAAAACGACATATCATTACAAGACTTGAGTTTGGCATGAAATGCAACACATTCCTACTGTGATCTATGAAGAGGACGACCTGGAATGCAATTTTATGAATCATCAAATGTAACTCCCCTGCTGGAAGTGAGGGGAATCTTGCACCCTCTGTTGTGAAATTATTGTAGGAAACAGTAAAGTTATGGAGGCTACTTATGGAGTAAATCACATCAAGAATGGATCCACAGAATTCATTGCAAGCCAGAATGAGGTGATCAATGTTACCAATACAACCAAGAGATAATGGAACTTGGCCTCCTATATCATTAAATCTCACAGCCAACATATTGAGCTAATACACCATCCTTGTTTCCTCTAGAAATCATTTAGGGAGTGCAATGTGTTGGGTGTGGAGCCTGATTATCTTCTGTATTCAAAGGTTTCAGTTAGATGTATATCCCAGGAAGATTGTACACCCATCCATGCGGGGGGGTAAATCCCCCCAGCTGGGGGGTACAGAAGCCAGCGGTCCCCTAACAGGGGTTTGGGGGTAGCGCCCCCGAAGCTAAAAATAGATGTAAAATTGCCTTGTAAAAGTCTAGTAATTTCTAGTCAATCTGGGTTGTTCATTAGGCGGATGATCTGATGGTAGAAGTAATGTTTAATTTAGGGGTTTTTGCCCTAGAAGGCAACCCCTCACTATATATGAGGAAATTGTATTGTGTCTATGTAGATCTGTATTCTGAGTAAGGAAGAGAGAGGAGGTTGAGAGCGAAGAGGGTGTTACAGCGGATCTGCTATAGGTTGCATCTCTTCAGTTTTCTAGATCATATAATAAAAGAAGGATTGGCTATTTCTCCATGGACGTAGCCCAAACTGGGTGAACCGCGTATATATGTGTCTCTCTTGTTTTATGCATTTTCCCTGTTTATATTTCTGCAATATTTTATGTGTTCCATTACTTCGTAATATATAATTTTCTAACACAATTTCGAGAAAAAACACCTTGTTCCATCTTTGGGCCATGTTTCCAACACTGCTAAGAATTCTTCTAGTCAACTTGTTATTGGCAAAGCTCACCATATAGACTAGAGAGTTCCCCATGTTGTCTGGAATCTTATCTTCAAAGAGTTGCTTTTCACAAAGATAACATCCATCTCCTTCTTGTTGAAGATGTCTACAGGAATAGGACATGTAAAGAAATTGAATCTCAAATCCAAATACACCAGACTCTGCAGTTCCAGAACCATAATAGGGAAATTCCCTTAAATTTGGTTGTTACTCACATCCAACTCTACTAAAAGTGTGAGACTTTTGAAACTAAGAGGAATGACCCTACTGAAACAATTGGTATTGAGATGGAAGAGAGAAATATCAATGAGCATGCCCAGTTCCTCAACTAAGAATCCTTTAAGAAATCCATGATTCAAGTCAATCCCAGCAAAAACTCTATCACCTGATTTGTCTAAGGTAGGTTCATAGAAGACCCCTGTGTAATCGCAAACATCACATCTTACTCAAGTCTTAGTGATGCCCAGGGGAAATTCTAGAGCTAAAAAGGCCCATTAGGGCTTGGGAGAAGCTCCAGTTATCTTGATATTGATTCTCCAAATTTTCCTCCACTTTTGGCATCTCCTTGTATCCCCATCAGTGTTGGGGGTTCAATATCTTTTGAAAGTGAATCAACAGGATCTTCCATGGATAAGTAGTAGCATGTTACCTACTACTCCACTCTAGGTTACACCAACAATAACCAAGGTTTTGGGCTACCCCTTAATCAGGTTCAACAAAACCTGGGTTCCATTTCTTCTGACATGCCAGATTTCACATTTCTACAAAATATCTTAATGGGTATGAATTCCAACAACAACCCCATATAGATCCCACAACAAATTTCTAATCGTGTTACTCAACTTCCATCCTTTTCCATTGGCCCTAATTCTAACTTCCCTACATTTTCCAATCTCCTCTATACTAGTGGTATCTAGCCAAATTCTTATAATAATATCTTCAAGACTCATGCTGACATTTCCAACCAGAGATATAAGAAATTCAAGATGGAGCCTCCTTCACCGTTATTTAATGCTTTTGGAACAGTCAAGAACTCAGCAGTGCAACAACTAGGTTCAAGCCATTGGATCAGCACTAGTAGTGGATATCAACACGGAAATTAAGATAATCTAGTGCCAAAGTATGGAGTCCCTCAACAACAACAAATGTAGAATATACCTATTGTGAGCCTCTCATAGGAAACTAGTCTAAGCACTGAAATCAACACATATATGTCACCTATAGTTTCCAATAAACTGAACCATCTGTATCATGAAGGGACAACATACATGGACTCCCTATGGAATTCATTTTCATGAAAAGGGTCCACCAATTCACAGTGTTGCTTGTTATAAAACAATATGTATATAAAAAACCCTGTGTATGAAGGTTTCTGAAATCTAGTGGCCCTACTTATGATGAACATATTTATGACACATAGTCAACTGATCCAAATATTACTCCCACCCATTTAACAAATTCACTTATCTTTAGGTCCTTCACATTTTCACTCATTGAAAATTCAGTCTTTAGGTTTGGTGATTATGAAATTCTTATGTTGTACATATTGTATTGTTGATAGATACACAACATCGACTATAATTATATCCAATATATTTTGAGTATATACTATTTCTCCTCTTATTTGTATCAGTCATTAACCTTTTTAGACTTTTTTTTTCCTTTGGTTTAATACAAACTACCTCACTTGCATGATCTGTAATATGTATATGACTCAAATTGATATCTAGATTAATGTAAATTCCATTGATTGCAATTAGATTACTTTACTTCTTTGTTTGTATTCTAATATGGGCATCTACACATGTATGTGGTGAGTAGTTTAGTTTTTAATAGTATATCTATTTGTGTTTGTTTTCCAATAATTGTGAACTAAGTGGACGCCTATAACACGCCATGTTTCATCATCTACCTTGCTCACGGTTAATTCTAAGAACACTTTTTCCTTCAATTATTGTCTCTTCAGATGGGATTTCCATTTTTGATAAAATTAAGGCTTAGCGGGTAATACATAATAATAAACACACCCTTTGATATTTCAAATCTCTCACCCGAAATGGGATATATTTTGAAAATTATGTTATATGTAACAGTATTTTACTAACACAAATATTGTTGGTATTTTCTTTCTGAAAAATGAAATTAAGACCTACCCTTCAAATTTGATCACTAGAGACAAGGTTTGTTTCCATGGGGAGAATGACATGGAGTGTGAGGTGTTCTGAAAGCCTGGACCTCGGAAGGAAGTAAGGGGTGCCTTGCCAAAACTACTGAGAAAAAGAATTTGAAATGAGGTGGCCAAGAGGATAGGAAATCACCTACATGGACCAATTAGGAGACACGACAAGCAATGAGTTGGTAGGGTGACATGTCCTGGATCCCAAAATAAAAGGAGGGAGTACCCTGCCTAAAATTTCGAGAGCAAGGCTCCGGGAGGATGTGGAAGATGGCAGACACGGGAGCACACATGGTCGAATGAGGAGGAAGAGTGAGGATATGTGGAAGATGAGGTCACACAAGAGAATGGCTTAATTTGTTGATGTGAGCTAGGTTTATGTCCACGGTGTATGATAGCCATTAGATGGGGTAAGTATGATCCGATGATAGAGGGTGATCATAGGAGCATTTGAGGCTTAGATGACATCAAACAGGAACGTACCCGCAGACAATGGATAATTATTGAATTTGTTCAGATTGATCTGATGGCGGAGAATCTGCCTATAGTACTTCATATGTAAGGTTTGGGTTGTCAAAATTAGGCTATGTAATATAAATAAAAAGCTTGGCCATGATGATTATAAGATTTAGTGGTTACGAAGGGCTTTCCAATCTATTAAATTATATATATATATATATATATTTTTATATATATATATATATATAACATTTTAAACAATAAAATTAATAAACTAAAACTAATTGTATTTACATACAATTATAACAAAACTAATTATTTAAAATTAAAATATCTTAATTAAATCAAAATAATCAAAACAACTAAATTATACTTAATTATCTACATATTGTAATGCATAGATAGATAGAATGAACCAAACTTCGACAAAGGATATTTCTCTAATCATTAACCAAAATGAAGTGAAATTCAAATCATTGGAAAGCTAATAAGGAAATGAGAGCAATGGAGCGAAAGGGAATGAAAATCAAAACAAGGCAAAATCACTCATAGAAAAGCAAAGAAAAAGATGATATTAACCTAATTTATATGAAGGGAACCTTAATTATTATTATTATTAATATTTAATGAAGGGGATTGTTATGGCCACAATAAGGTGGTAAAATTGCTTATCAATATAAGCCGTATATGTTACAAGATATATTAAAGGGAGCACTCATGTGAAAGAATTTCCATATTTGACTATTTGAGTTGAAGGGAGTGGTAAATTAATAATATAGTTAGAAGTAATATAATAAAAGTAAAGAATTAAATAGAGAAACATAGTGAATCATTATAGGGCATAATTTAGGATAATTTAGGATAGCAGAGTGGGCTTTTCAAAAACAAGACTCCAGTGCATAATTCAATGAAGTTGAGTGGATATTTGAAGAATAAATTTTACAAAACAATCAACATAGGGGATTGGTGTCTCCTGTAGGTTGGTGCTTACAAAGAAGAGAAGGGAATAGATGTATCCTGTAGGTTGGTTCCTATGTTGGTGTCTCCTACAGGTTGGTGCTTGCAAAATAGAGGGGATTAGTTTCTCTTGTAGGTTGGTGCCTAAAAAATTTAATTTTTAGGGGATTGGTGTCTCTTATAGGTTGGTGACTACAAATTATGGTAACATTAGATTGGTCACTACAAATAACTATCATTTAAATCATTTTTGTGGTTTTCTCTTGTAAGGGTTTCCATGTATGTCATTTGTTTCAAGTTTTTTTTATGAAATTGATGTTTTATGGTGTTTGAATATTTAAATAAGTGAAAATTGTATTAAATTAATTCACCTACCTTCTTAGTATAATTGTGAATCCAATAAACATGGGAGAAAGGGGAGTAGCTACATCTGTCAAATATGACAATAATAGCTCAATAAATTTGGCAAACAATCCAATTTATCATGCAAGATCAGAGCATATTGAAACTCAACATCGCGTTGTGAGAGAAATAATTCAATCAAAGTAAATTGATTTGACATGTTATATTACAAATTATAATGTGGTAGACATATTCACTAATCCTAAATTGATAATATGTAAAAACACAGTATGAATAATAGAGAATTCATCTATCCATTAAGGGGGAGTGACAAAAATAATTGTAAAAATGAATTATAGTAAGTTGTGTCTGTGGTTTCAAAATCAAGATTGTTATAATATTGGACAATTATATGGGTGTACCTATTTTCATCCTATATGTGTATGCATTTTCATGATCAAGTAAGGCATAATGAGATAAATTCATCTCCTTGTCTATTTCCACTAACCTCTATACCCAAAAATATGGTTGAGTATGTGTTTCCATCGTTGAATGCATGCTTAACATGTCGATGGATGATAATATTGACTCACTAGACACCATCACCTCTAACCCTAATAACAATGGTTAACTATGTTAAAGTTGGGTCTCGTTAGGTGTTCAAGTTTCAAGGTTGAAATGATATAATTTTTTTGTTCAAAGAAATGCTCCTTGACATAGACACCAGTGATGATGGGAAGCCACTAAGTGTGCCACCCCTTCAGCCTCATGATCAAAATTAAAGGTTATCAAGGACATGTTTCTTAATGCTATACCTAGAAGAAAATATCTTAATACTGTGAGAAGATTATGATGAACTAAGCTAATACGTAAATGTGTTGAGTTCATGAAGATTATACATATATGTGCCATGCATAAAAATATAAATAACAAAATACCATTACACTTGTGATTATCTCTCACCACCTAGATACCAACCTACATTCGACTCAATGCTTACAATATATTCTTCCATTTTTTTTACTAAATAGAGTGTGCCTAAACAACTATAATTGTTGAAACATTATTTGTGTGTCAAAACTTCCAACTTATTTAATTGTAAATATTAGTGAATTTTTCTTTCCTTGATTTTTTCTTTAGTTTTATTTCACTAAAATCAAGCATAAATGTAAATAAGGTGAAGTTAGTTTAAATTAACAAGTTATTACATTATAGTTAAATATGGTTAGCAAGTTAGGGCTCAATTTCATGTTATGCTAAGATGTGCATATTAAAGGGTTTGTGTCATAGGGGTTAGGATTTTAGGGGGTTAGGGAGTTCAAAATTAGTGGGCTATAGTTAGGGCTAGAGTTTAGTGGTTGGTTAGTGAATGATTAGGAGTTAGAGTTATATGTTGTTAGTTGATTACATGGAATTAGGTAATATTGGGTTCAGATATATAAGGTTAGTGGATCACATTCATAGTTTAATTGTTCGATTAGTTGTGAGGGTTACATTAAGTGTCTGATTGAGGTAAGTGGTTCGGTGAGTGGTAAAGAACTATAAAATTAATGCCAACAACATCTCTAGCTAAAATTTAAGATCCATTACCACTAAATGATCCTCTATAGAGCTCATTAAACAATGGATTGATTTGGGTAAATTGAGAATGAAAATAAGTAATACATAATTTTAAAATTAACACAAGATAAAGAATTTGAAAGCATTGTATTAAGATGAAAACACATGAATGATACGTAGAGGTGAGGTTGGTGGTAACCTATCTTTGAGAAGAGATGTGAAAACTATTAATTCATAAAATACTTCTAACAAAGGGAAGAAAACTAATTAATATTATAATATGAAGTAGAAACCCTTAAGTGAGAAATATCTCTAGTAGAAATGCTAAACCTAGGGGTTAAGGTGGTAAAAGAATGCTAGACCCTACAAAGGTGGATTACAATGTTACCTTCCAAAGCCCACAACTTTTGCATAAAAACTCTGGTTCATTAAAACCAATACCATTTTAGAAATATCTTGATGAACATTGCACTTATAAATAACTTTATATAAAATCATTTACACCATTTTTATCCCTAAAAATGTTGGCAAAATCCAACAAATTATCTAAGAATTTCAAGACACGAACTTTTAAAATCATCATTGTACTTGAGATGGTGGAAAATTCCAATGACCACCTACATCAATGATCTTCTCTTTGGAAGAAATGGCACCCATTGTGTCATCTTCCTACATTAGATGGAGAAACTTCTACTATAACTAGTTCTTAGTGAATCACTAGCCCTAGTGTAGATGATGTCCTACTTTGATAGCCCATTAGAGGTCTATACTCCATTGGTAGGTATTATTTATCTTAATATCCATGACTAAGTCCATTTTATCTTTCTTAATGTAGTTAGGCTTGAGCTCTATGGCGGACAAGTGCCATGCCACTTGGAGGTGTTCCCTAGAGATGAAAAGTTTCACTAAAGCAACTCCACATTAAGAATTATGCAAAAGTCAAGAAAGCGTGGAAGATTGAATTCAAAAAAAAAATCACCCATTATAGCCTTAGTGATGGTGTGAGTCACATATTGTTGTGGTGTAAAATTCATGTGATGCACTCATTTTTTGATGTAATCCTAAAACTTGTGTGTAACCTGATGTTACTTATAATTAACATTAGTATTTTCTAGAATATCATGAACTTGTTATTGGATGTACTTGGTCCATTTAATAAATTTGGTTTATATATCTACCTTATTTAGAATTGGAGGACTCTTCTCATTTCAAAACAATGTTTTTATGATTTAATAAATTTTATTAATTAAAATATTAACAGGCAATTAATTTGATAAATAAAAATTAATTAATTCCAAACTATTATTTGAAATATTTGAATCAATTAAAACAATGTTTTTCTTTATATTGGTTATTAATAATTATTTGTGAGTTATGGACATTGACATCAATACCTCTTGTATGTAGTCTTTTTTTTTTGTTCGAGCTAGGTTGCAACTAGGATGGAATGTTGGATGGACGAATGATCTGCCTAGTTATAAGATGTTCTTTCTAACATTATGCAAGGATTGGTCGAGCCTAGATGCCTTGTGGGATAATTTTTATCCCCATAGTTAACTTTTGCCCTCAAACCCTCCCCACAAAATTTGAATCTATATTGTAATGACAATTAAACCCCACACAAGCCAAATGATTCTTACATATACTTAACAACACTTAACTATTTAAACTTACTTATCTATACAAATAAATTAAAAATATATCTTTAAATTTAACACATTAAACATTAAACTTAATCCCTTAAATTAACACCACCACCACCACCACCAAAACACACCACTAATTCAAAAAAAATTAGTAACAATGTTATTATGTTTATGTACGTACACATTTTGATTTTCTCCCACACTTTATTCTCTTTCTACTAAGTAAATTATGTCGCATTTCTTATTTTGAATCGTATCTCTACATTTTTAGTTCCGACCACAGGTACGACTGGGACTATAGTAATCGAAATGAGCTGTTATGATATTAATTTAAGCTGATTATTGTGGGAGTAACCAAAGTTTTTAAATAGTTAGCTAATGCAATCTTGGTTGCCATCTTATTTGGCCTCTTCCAGAGGCAGGGAGGCTAAACCATATACTATTCATTCATATTCATCGGTTTCATTTCCATTGTGAAAGTGTTAAACTAATGTTGGTATTAGTTCTAAGCATTAAATGCTATGCAAGGTACCAAATGCAATATCGAAGTTGGTTAATTGCTTACTGTCTTTGTGACACTACCATCTGGTACTTGTGACACTACCATCTGGTAATTTGACATTGCCATCTGGTAATTTGTAACACCTTGGTGGCTAGCATAACTTGTAGCTATGGTACTTTGACACTGCCATCTGGTAAGCTCGGTGGCTAGCACATATGGCATGTTCCCTTTCTAGTTCATACTATTAATAAAATGGATTATTGCCTCGTTTGTTATGCATTTTTGCATTTGTTCTATAGTTTTGCAGTCCCAGTTGGTGAGGTGCAGGCCTACAATTCTAGTTCCAATTCCAAGACCCACAATTCTAATTCCAATTCAAATTCTAGGTATAGCCGTAGACTTTGTTGCATATCCTAAGCATATCCTACAATTCTTCTAGCCTTTGCCTATGCACCTTTGCCTCTGCAAGATCCCAATAAGGTCAATTCTTCTAGCATTTGCCTCTGCGAGATCATAGGTAGATCAAGGTGAGAAATTCAATTCAACGTCTCATATTGTTTTCAAATGCCTAAAGAAAAGGGAAGTTTTTAATAAGAAAGCTAGGTTGCACTGAAGAATATGATGTAAAATGAAAACCTTATAATCTTGTTATTTGCCATCTAGTTTTTCTAAGCTAGTTTAGAAACATAATAGAATAAGTACAGAAGCTAGTTTAGAAACAAAGAATATAATTACCTCAACATCTGGTTGTTATAAGTCTAAGCTAATTTAGAAACAGAGAATAGAAGAAGTACAGAATAATTACATCTTGAGCTCGCGAGGGAACTTTGATTTCCAAATCAAATCTCAATCTACCTCGCGCTCGGTGATCCCACAACAAAACAGACTCATTCTTGTTTATTATTTTGGTAGGAGCTAGACTGAAGCTAGTTTAGAAACGGAATAGAATAAGTATAGAAGCTAGTTTAGAAACAAAGAATATAATTACCTCAACATATGGTTGTTCTAAGTCTAATCTAGTCTAGAAACAGAGAATAGAAGAAGTATAGAATAATTACATCTTGAGCTTGTGAGGGAACTTTGATTTCCAAATCAAATCTCAATCTGCCCTGCACTCAGCGATCCCACAAGAAAACAGACTCATTCTTGTTTATTATTTTGGTAGGAGCTAGACTGAAGCTAGTTTAGAAACAGAATAGAATAAGTATAGAAGCTAGTTTAGAAACAAAGAATATAATTACCTCAACATCTGGTTGTTCTAAGTCTAAGCTAGTTTAGAAACATAGAATAGAAGAAGTACAAAATAATTACATCTTGAGCTCGCGAGGGAACTCTGATTTCCAAATGAAATCTCAATCTGCCCCAGGCTTGGCTGTCCCACAAGAAAACGAGCTCATTCTTATTTATTATTTTGGTAGGAGTTGGATAGGTTATCGTGCTTATGATGGTAGTCTTCGCATCTGCCAAAGGTGACCCTTTAGTGGTTGAATCTAGTGATGAGATACATTTTTCTACTACCTCTGTTACTGGCTCTAGTTTACATTCCTATAGAAGAACAAGCTGACTGGCCAGCTAATAAAAATTGTTCTCAAAAGTTGTAAGCTAGAAATCGAGCCCACTTTCAACCATACCTGCTTGTGGAACAAGCAACAATATATGGCACGAAAAAAAGAATTCGGTATTCATATTCTCAAAAGAAGGAAGCGCAAACTCGATGGTTCCTAACCATAGACTGCTACTATACGAGGTGGTAAGGAAAAATATGTTCATTCTCCTCCATCAACTAACTCTCTGCTCCATTGAACTGTTCTTAGTGAGTGCATGAACCTCTAGTGCCACGATCCAAGGACTAGTGCTGCTTGTCCAACTGAAATTCATTCATGAAGTAGGTTGACCCAAATAAAGGAGGTAATATAAATCTGAAAGTTCCTACCCAAGCCCTCCCTTCCAATATCCTGGGGTCTAGCTAGATGGCTCAACCTTGTCTGTATAGCTATATGTTTAGTGGAATCTCTCAATCTCAATCAATAAACACATATTTCATTATATTTGGAATTAAATAGTAGATCTAGAATTTTGAAATAAATATAAAACTCAATTCTATTGATGTCCATGTAATAAAATTCTTCCAAATTTAATGAAATGTGTGTTAATAGCATTCTTTGCAAAATTATATTCTACCTTAGTATCATCATATGAAACTATAATACTGCGCTCTTTCGTAACCCTCGGCAATATTGAAAATTAGACCATGCATGAAAGAATTTTGAGAGGTTATCCACTACCACATTACTAATACAATATTTGTGGTAATATAATCTATAGCAATAACACTCTATGTGGCAAGATAATATGTACCAATAACAATCTTTGCCACAATATATATGTAGCAACAACACTATTGGGGAAAATATACTACTCGGTAGTTACCCTATGTAGGCACTCAGTCTCCTCATTCTGTTGTAAAATATACTCTTGCACGAATACCTGGGCAACCGTTCGAAACCATAAACTATCTATCACAGGCTGCCTACACACTAATCAATTTGTGGTTTGAACGAAAAAATTCCAATCTAATCAATTTGTGGTATAAAATGCAAGTTTGAGATTTTGGAAATTAGATGCATGATTCAATTTTCACTATTTGTAAATCAAGTTGTGGATTAAACCAGTTGTTCTCAGTGAGTGCATGAACCTTTGGTGCCACGATCCAAGGACTGGTGTTGTCTGTCCAACTGCAATTCATTCATGAAGTAGGTTGACCCCAAAGAAAGAAGGTAATATAAATCTGAAAGTGCCTACACAAGCCCTCCCTTCCAATATACCCAAGCCCTTCCTTCCAATATCCTGGGGTCTGGCTGGATGGCTCA
>APFE031549286.1:0-13468 GCA_000404065.3 Pinus taeda
CCTGAAGATATCTTAGAAGATTCTTGGCACCAATCTAGTGAGGCTCAACCAAATATGAGCTCACCATGCTAACTACAACACAGATGTCCGGACGGAGGTTCTCCAAGAACATCAACGCGAATGAGTTTATAAAACTCAAAGGCATTTCCTAAATCTGGTCCGACATCACTACCATATAACTTCTAAAAGTTAAGATCCTTGAGGTAGTCACAGGCTTGCAGATTATCTTTCCACATTCAGAATCCAACTCCCTCTATCTCTTATAAATGAGAGGGTCTGCACCTGTAAGACATAGGTGCCGGAATGAGAGGTTTATCATCCACAACCTTCGAGTAATGGTTTGGATCGGTTTCACTCCTAGTGAGTCTCAGTTGCATTAGACAGCTATCAATCCTCTCATACTACGCACGAGGTGTTTTTGCTTCAAGCCATAGAGGGCTTTCTTCCACCTGTATACATGAGATTCCCGATCATGAGTCTTAAACTCCTCGGGTTGTTCCAAGCCTGTGGACCTGCTGCATGAGGGGAATGGTCCCCTTAAAATATTTTCCTTCGGTACATTTCAGACATGTACCTTCATGCTTCCTTTTTGAATTCAAGCATCCGAGTCACCATCTGACTCACAGACCTCCCGTGCTGAGTCAATGGACATGGTCCCTAATGGACTTCCTGCAACTTGATACAACCCTGAACTCAAAAACATCTTTGAAAGATCTATTTTCAAACACGTACCTTTCCATCGATAAATGCCACCCTGTAACCTTCGACTTCCATTCCCGAGATGGACACCAGGTTCTTGCGATCAGGTACATAAAAGAGATTCAGGGGTTTCTTGCTTTCGTGGAAGAGTCGACCATTACTTTGATGACCTGTATTACCAGTCATTCCTTTAATCGTTGAAGATGTCCCAGGAATGATTGTTATCTTTATCAAGAGATGTGTCCCTGCCATTCGAACACTCCTTCGCATAACGGCCGAACTTATTTCAACAAGGCATCTGCCTTTCCTTCCACCCTTAGATCCGAACTTCCCAATGAAGGGATCATTAGATGGGCCATCAGAAACTTCCGCTGCGCCATTCTGATAACATTCTCTGCTTCGACTTCACCCTGGGTGAATTATGAGGAACCCATTGGTCCTTCTGTCTTGTCCCAACTGCCTTTGGTGATTGCTCTTTCACTCTTGCTTGGGCATTGTCTTCACCACAGCTCTGATACCATGTTAATTTTAGGTATGTTCTATGCTAGAGCAATTTATTTAATTTTTCACAGTTAGCAATCACATCAGCAGTACGATAAACTGCAGATAGAACATAAATACAAAACGCAGAAGACAAGCCAAGACAAGAGGACACAAGATATGGCGCGAGCCAGGGACAAACCCCACAATGTGTGGGGAAACCCTTTGATCAAATCTTCTTTTATCTTCAAAGTTTAGCAGAGAGAGAGAGAGAGTACATTTACAATAGAAGTCAACACTTTGACTTATCAAGATCTAAGCATAGATCATCTCCTATAACGATGAGATCAGTTGAAGACATTCTACTTCAACTGAATCTCCAAGGTGACAACCTCACCTATCCATTTCATTCATCTGCTGCACCTTACCGGGTAACACCATCATACTGCATCATGCATCTTCATGCTGCTCATGATCATTGTGCTGCCCATACA
This sequence comes from Pinus taeda, assembly GCA_000404065.3. Taxonomy (NCBI): domain Eukaryota; kingdom Viridiplantae; phylum Streptophyta; class Pinopsida; order Pinales; family Pinaceae; genus Pinus; species Pinus taeda. The sequence goes on from APFE031549286.1 coordinate 1,674, forward strand.
TCAAGTTGTCCATGAAATCATACTTCATGTTGCTCATGCATCATCATGCTTCATGCTGCCCATCCTAATATGAATCATCGTCATCAGGCTGCTTATGATCACTGTGCTACCCATACATCATGTTGTCTCATTCATCATCGTGTTGTCCTTTACTGAAATGCCCATGATGTTGCTTCTATCATTATGATCTGAGATTGTTCATCCTTATTATTTCCATTATGTTGAGTTCTTTTACAAGCATACCAAGGATCTCTTGACCATCATAGTTCTATCATTACTGTTGTTCATCATTATGGCTATTATGCCAAGACAGTCACATATATATATATATATATATATATATATATGCAAAACTGAGATAATCACTTAACGTGATCTCCATTTAGTTGAGACAGTGTTAGAGCATGCTTACTCATATACATTTATATCCATGTGCTTAGGCTATTTAGAAGGTAGGTCCGAAGTAATGTTTAACCGAGACATATTGAACCTGCACCTTGACATCAAGAACCTGTATTCACCTGAGATCAGTGTCATTCTTTTTGCAGTGCGGATCTGCTCCCATACATGCCAGGTCTTGACTGCACCTTCCTTTATATCACTACGGCTACCCTTATGATTGCGGCTTCCTTTATTTTACTGTGGCTACCCTTACATGTTGTTCATGACCTGCGTATTAGGCTATAGGTCTACGCATTAGGGCTTCTGTTTAATACATCTAGACAGCGTAATAATGGTCTCCCTTGATTGTGTTCAAGGTTGTTCCTTTTAACTTTGTATAAGGGTATTATAAAGACCATAGACAGGTCCTTAGATAACTGTGGCTATGTTTATAACTGCGGCTAGGTCTTCAATCAGCAGCATATTATATTCCTTCATGAACAGCGTATTATAATCATTCATAAACAACGTGGTTCATATATTATGACTGCAGCTAGGTCTATCCTTGCGGAATCATATACCTGATCCTTAATTCATTCATAAAACCTGAGTTATGTTCCTCAGTCCTTCTATTATATACATGTACAAGATTCACGTGGAAATCTCAGAGAGGAATGCGAAGTTCTGTTTCTTCTATAACTCTGAAAATAATTATCCTTTGACTGCGTGTTAGATGTCTTCTTTTGACTGCGTTTTAGGTGTATCATTTCATCCACGGTAGACCGAATGAAGAGCCTTTTCTTGCTGCATATAGGATTCTCCTCCACAACCATGTTTAGGTTTAGGGCAAGCGTATCAGTGTTTTGGATAGCGTAGATCATCCTTATATGCCTGAGTATTTATGACTGCGTTCTCCATTAGGGCATCATCATACTAGGCCAGCGTAGTCCATAGTGAATCTCCTTGTCCAAAAACCCAAGACGTGGAGAGGAGATCACTTGAGGTGAGTTGCCAAATAACTTCAAATCCTCGTCTATTTATACTAAAAGTGGATGATTGAATAGACATGACATTTGGACTTCTAGAGCCTACATAAGAGCTGGTCGGGTTGATAATAATTATATATAAAAAATAAATTCATATCTCCATAATTACTTACCAGAATCGGATGGTCTTTAGATCAATCCTACACCCCTCGATGAGAGGGATCCAATAAAAATATCAGCTGCCATAAATAAGCCGACCTACATGGAGTTTGTCCCTAGTTGCCAATTTAACACTCCCTCTCAGGTAGGGAGAACTTCATCTGGTGATCCATATGTCCAACTGAACTATCTCGGCCACTAATGCCTTGCACTACTCTGCCTAGCTCTACTCAGCTCTGCTTAGCTCAGCTCTGCTAGCTCTGCTCTGCTCTGCTCAGCTCAGCTGGCTTTTCTCTGCTCTGCTCAGCTCAGCTCTGCTAGCTCTACTCTGCTCTGCTCAGCTCAGCTCTGCTAGCTCTGCTCTCTTGGCTCAGCTCATCTCTCCTCATCTCTGCTAAACTATGAAGAAGAAGAATTGATCGAGAATGTCACATACCATTCTCCACTGACCCGAAGTCAGACTCAGAATGCATACCACTAGTCCCAGACCAGTCTCAACTGACCCAAAGTCAGCATCATAGTAGGTGCCACTTCCTAGTCCTAGACCAATATCGCAGTCTCAGAGAATGTACCACTGGTCCCAGACTAGTCTCAGTGGACCCGAAGTCCACATCATAGTATGTACCACTCTCACTGGTCCTAGACCAGTACTGTACTAACACGAAGTCAGTCTCAGAGTATGCACCACTGGTCCCAGACAAGTCTCAGCCGACCCGAAGTCAGCGTCACAGTATGTACAACTCCTACCACTGGTCCTAGACCAGTATCGCAGGCTCAGAGAGTGTATTACTGGTCCCGGACTAGTCTCAACCGACCCGAAGTTAGCGTAATAGTATGTACGACTCTCACTGGTCCCAGACCAGTCCTGCACTAACACGAAGTCAGTCTCAGAGTATGTACCACAGGTCCCAGACCAGTCTCAGCCGACCCGAAGTCAGCGTCATAGTATGTACAACTCCTACCACTGGTCCCAGACCAGTATCATTGATCCCAGATCAATGGAGGTCATCTTAGCGTAGGGAGTACGGTAGATACAATGATGCATCCATCGATACTACTATGGTCCCTAATTTCATTTCCCTGCTCCTTGATCAGATGAGAGTTACTTCCCATGAGTCCCAGACTGCATGGGTAGGATGCCTCGACACGAGAACTTAATCAATCCTGTCCTCACAGGAGAACACATCAATCCTACTACAATCGCCATGGAGAACACATCAATCCAAGCCACCATGGAGAACACATCAATCTAGGCCTTACAGGAGAACACATCAATCCTGCTACAATCGCCATGGAGAACACATCAATCCAGGCCTCACAGGAGAACACATCAATCCTGCTACAATCACCATGGAGAACACAAAAATCCACGCCTCACAGGAGAACACATCAATCCTACTACAATCGCCATGGAGAACACATCAATACAGGCCTCACAGGAGAACACATCAATCCTACTACACAAGAGAGCGAATCATCTTTTTCCACAAGAGAGCGAATCATCTTATTTCAGTGTGCACCACCAGGGGAGGGTGAGTCACCCTGTGGTTAAATGGTTCTACAGTAAGAACCGCAAGCCTCGGAGAGCTCCTAGAGCTCAATGTATGCAACATGCATGACCCTTTTACAAATGTCTCTTGATGACTCCAAGTCTTTTGGGAAAATCACAAATTTGATCTTTCCTCAAGGCTGTGTCCTGTACATCATCTAAGTGTAATGGAGCCTCCTTTCTCATCGACTTACCATACCCAAGATGATGTCTATCTGCTGGAGTAGTCGAAGAATACGGGATTCCTCAATAATCGAATCCCACCTCTGGTTGTTACAGATAATCACAGTGGTATGAGATCAAAACAGCTCACTAAAAATCTTCCCCATCCAGACAGCTTCATACGAGATCATCCTCGTAGATATGTATCCAGTCTTGACGGTGCTTACAACAATTGACTTCTGCTTCCTTCTCATCCATGATATCAAAGCAAAATCCAAAGAGAAACAACACTAAGAAGTGCTCCAGTGATCCTCCACACTGTCTGCCAAATCAACATTCGAATAATCATACAATTTCATATTTTCAGCAGTTTATCTCAATCCATGAGAGAATGTGCCCTTAAGACATCTCAGAATATTCTTGGCACCAATCCAGTGAGGCTCAACCAAATATGAGCTCCCTGTGCTAACTGCAAGATGTATGTTCAGACGGAAGTTCACCAAGAACTTTCCCAAGTCTGGTCCGACATCACTACCATATAAATTCCTCGAGGTAGTCATAGGTTTGCAGTTTATCATTCCACTTTCAGAATCCAACTCCCTCTGTCTCCTATAAATGAGAGTGTATGCACCCGTCAGATATAGGTGTCGATACGAGAGGTTTATCATCCACAACCTTCGAGTAATGGTTTGGATCGGTTTCACTCCTAGTGAATCTCAGCTGCGTTAGACAATTATCAATCCTCTCATACTACGCCCGAGGTGTTTTTCTTTTAGCCATAGAGGGCTTTCTTCTACCTGTATACATGAGATTCCCGATCAAGAGCCTCAAACTCTTCGGGTTGTTCCAAGCCTGTGGACCTACTACATGAGGGGAATGGTCCCCTTATAATATTTTCCTTTGGTACATTTCAGACATGTACCTTCATGCTCCTTTTTGAATTCAGACATCCAAGTCACCATTTGACTCACAGACCTCCAGTGCTGAGTCAACGAACATGGTCCCCAGTGGACTTCCTACAACTTGATACAACCCATAACTCAAAACATCTTTGCAAGATACATTTTCAAACATGTACCTTTTCATCGATAAGTGCCATCCTATAACCTTTGACTTCCATTTCCAAGATGGACATCAGGTTCTTCTTGCGAACAGGTACATAAAAGATATTCTAGGGTTCTTTACTTTCGTGGAAGACTCAACCATTTCCTTGATGACTTGCATTACCAGTCATTCCTTTGATCATTAAAGATGTCCCAGGAATAATTTTTATCTTCATCAAGAGATATGTCTCTGCCATTCAAACACTCCTTCGCATAACGACCGAACTTGTTTCAACAAGGCATCCACCTCTCCTTCCACCCTTAGATCCGAACTTCCTAATGAAGTGATCATTAGATGGGCCATCAAAAACTTTCGCTGCACCATTCTGATAACATTCTCTACTTTGACTCACCCTAGGTGAATTATGAGGAACCCATTGATCCTTCTGTCTTGTCCCAACTGTCTTCGGTGATTGCTCTTTCACTCTTGCTTGGGCATTGTCTTCACCTCAACTCTTGTACCATGTTAAGATTAGGTATGTTCTATGCTAGAGAAATTTATTTAAATTTTCATAGTTGGCAATCACATCAACATTAAGATAAACTGCAGATAGAACATAACTATAAACTGCAGAAGACAAGCCAAGGCAAGAGGACACAAGATATGGCGCAAGCCAGGGACAAACCCCACAATGTGTGGGGAAACCCTTTGATCAAATCTTCATTTATCTTCAAAGTTTAGCAGAGAGAGAGAGAGTACATTTTCAATAGAAGTCAACACTTTGACTTATCTAGATCTAAGCATAGATCATCTCCTATAACGATGAGATCAGTTAAAGACATTCTACTTCAACTGAATCTCCAAGGTGACAACCTCACCTATCCATTTCGTTCATCTGTTGCACCTTGCCAGGTAACACCATCATGCTGCATCATGCATCTTCATGCTGCCCATGATCATTGTGCTACCCATACATCAAGTTGTCCATGACTTCATACTTCATGCTGTCCATCCTAATATGAATCATTGTCATGAGGCTACTTATCATCACCATGCTACCCATACATCATGCTGTCTCATTCATCATCGTGTTGCCCTTTACTGAAATTCCCATGATGCTGCTTCTATCATTATGATCTCAGACTGTTCATCCTTATTATTTCCATTATGTTGAGTCCTTTTACAAGCATACCAAGGATCTCTTGACCATCATAGTTCTATCATTATTGTTGTTCATCATTATGGCTATTATTCCAAGACAGTCACACACACACACACAGATATATATATATATATATATATATGCAACACTGAGATAATCACTTAACCTGATCTCCATTTAGTTGAGACAGTGTTAGAGCATGCTTACTCATATACATTTATATCCATGTGCTTAGGCTGTTTAGAAGGTAGGTTCGAAATAATGTTTAACCGGGACATATTGAACCTACACCTTGACATCAAGAACCTGTATTCACCTGAGCTCAGTGTCATTCTTTTTGTAGTGCGGATATGCTCCCATACATGCCAGGTCTTGACTGCACCTTGCTTTATATCACTGCGGCTACCCTTATGACTGCATCTTCCTTTATTTTACTAGGGCTACCCTTACATGTTGTTAATGACCTGTGTATTAGACTACAGGTCTGCGTATTAGGGCTTCTGTTTAATACATCTAGACAACGTAATAAGGGTCCCCCTTGACTGCGTTCAAGGTTGTTCCTTTTAACTACGTATAAGGGTATTATAAAGACCGTAGATAGGTCCTTAGATAACTGCGGTTGTGTTTATAACTACGGCTAGGTCTTCAATCAACAGTGTATTATATTCCTTCATGAGCAATGTATTATAATCATTCATAAACAACGTGGTTCATATATTATGATTGCAGCTAAGTCTATCGCTGCCTAATCATATACCTCCTCCTTAATTCATTCATAAAATCTGAGTTATGTTCCTTAGTCCTTCTATTATATACCTGTACAAGATTCACATGGAAATCTCAGAGAGGAATGTGAAGTTATGTTTCTTCTATAACTCTGAAAATAAGTCTCCTTTGACTGCGTGTTAGATGTCTTCTTTTAACTGCGTTTTAGGTGTATCATTTCATCCACGGTAGACCGAATGAAGAGCCTTTTCTTGCTGCATATAGGCTTCTCCTCCACAACCATGTTTAGGTTTAGGGCAAGTGTATCAGAGTTTTGGACAGCGTAGATCATCCTTATATGCCTGATTATTTATGACTGCGTTCTCCATTAGGGCATCATCGTACTAGGCCAGCGTAATCCATACTGAATCTCCTCGTCGAAAAACCCAAGATGCGGAGAGGAGATCGCTTGAGGTGAGTTGCCAGATGACTTCAAATCCTCTTCTATTTATAGTAAAAGCGGATGATTGAATAGGCATGACATTTGGACTTATAGAGCCTACATAACAGGTGATCGGCTTGATAATAATTATATAAACAAAATAAATTAATATCTCCATAAATATTTATCGGAATTGGATGATATTTGGATCAATCCTACACCTCTCGACGAGAGGGATCCAATAAAAATATCAGCTGCCATAAAGAAACTGACCCACATGGATTTTGGCCCTAGTTTCCAATTTAACAACATGGGAATAAAAATATGAATACCTCACAAAAAATAAAATTATGCATAACAAATATTACATCACAGACACCCCTACTATTCTTCTAATGTGGATGTACCTTGAGCTTCATTAAAGTGCTTTCTCCAACATTTAACATGCTTTTTTTATTTATTAATACCTTTATCATGATGACATATCCACTTGAATGAAAAGTTCCTCCTTAAAATCGGAATCCAATCCAACGTCTAAAAGTGTACACTAATTTAAAGTTTAGTATGCCACGCCTCAATTCAAAACTAAGACTTTCGTTTTATAGTCCACAAATTTCAATGATTTCTTCTCATTTGCTAATACCTTTAACACGATGAAAACTCCATTTGAACCAACACTTCTCCTTAAAGCAATATTTAGCATCACTACGAACCATTGAGGGACTAAGAACCACATCTTTCAATTAAACAACACATCCTTCCTACCAAACTTATAATGAAACTACAACTCTGACCTAGTTAAAGAAAACATCACCAAATTCAAATATAAATATCTTATATATAAATACTTTTTGATGAAATAATTAATCCACTGAAGGAAATGCTTCCCCTTAATATTTAGTTTTATAAGTGAATTATGGCATCAAATCATTCATTTATTAGAGGATAAAGTTGTCCAAGGGTACAAGAAACTTAAAAAATCAAAATATAAGTCACATGACCCAATCACACAGTGAAAATGAGTCGAAAGAAGATTATGGAAAAGTTTGCAAAGACAATAGACAATTGACTAAGAGGGCATGTCAACTCTCCTAATTTCATACAACCAAGGAAAAAATATTCAACATCTACTCAGGTTATGATGAGGTTAAGAAAACTCTTGATACCAATTTTAAATAGATATTTGTATTGCATGATATATTTTCATACATATCATTTAATTTCTCTACCCTCATTTACTGCATTTTCTTGAATTATCATTATTTATGGCTGTTGATCATTATTATGTCATAATCATCATTAAAATTCTCTTTTCATTGAATACGCAAACCCTTTAATTAAATACTAGGGTTTACATAGATGTTAGTGCGAGCATTTTATTTTATCCTTTTGTATAAGACATTTTCCTGAAATATTCATGATGTTGTGAAGAAAATTTTATATATTCATGGTATTTTTGTAGTTGGATGAATATGACTTGGCGAATAAGGTTTCAAATGTTGACGTGAAGTAGATGATTGTGTCACATTAAATAATTTCATCAGTATTTTTCACCCAAAGCGATTGGTTTGAACTACATGTGTGGGGTACACAAGTTCCTAAGGTGCCCTATTTCTCATATTATAATAGAGTTTGAATTCCTTTAAAATTTTGGTTAGGTTGACTAGTATCTTATGATTGTTTTATATTGAATGAATAAGAAAAAAAATTATTTAGCTCTTAATTTGTTTGTTTTAGTGTCCCTTGAAGTACATGTGTGATATGAAAATGCTGCTCATGTGTCTTGTTTTCTAGATTACGTTAGCACTTTTATATATTAATTGATCTCTTCATCAATAGAAGACCAAAAAAGGAACTTTTTACTAATACACTGTTTGTACTAGCATGAAAAATAATCTAATAAACATGTTTAGTATGATTATATTATGAATATATTTGTTTCGTCTAAATAAATCATGTATGGAGTAGCTTTAAATCATATATAGTCCTTTAAGAGAATTCATGAAGAATATATAAGTGTAGATAACTTCCCAAGATTAAAATAAAAACTAATATAGCCTATCTTGAGTATGGATGCATGAGAATTTATCTTAATATCTAAATTTTGGGGAAATAATTGAAAACACATAGACAATACTAGTGAAAATTCAAATATAAGTATTAATATGTCATTGAAATTTTAACTATATTCTTTATTTTGCATAGTAATAGACACGATATAGAGTTTTCCATTTATTCTTAAAAAGTAAATTCTAAAGTTTTAATTTATTTAGTATTAAGAGACATTGAAATTTGAATAGATATGATGCCGCCTTTCTATATTCTTGAATGCTAGTGAGTAGTCTAAATGTACTAATCCCAACTCCCAAGTATTTGTAATTTCTCTAATCCTATAGAAGGTGAAGAAATTCAATCATGTGCCTAGAAAAAAATGTGTCCTAATTTGTTTTTCCATTTATGTACATATTAAGTAACTAATGGACAATTTGTATCCTATCTTTCTCATTTATTCGAAGCCATTAAGACTTGTACAATCCTTTAGCAATGAATCATCTATTTCTAGGCAATAATACAAGCTTTGTAGGTGGTATTGTGCAAAATCAATTTTACCTGTAGCCTGTAGATTTGGTGCCATAAATAGTAGTTCCACAAATCTCTCTGGGCAATGCTTTCATGTGTCACTTAGTAGAATCATTTTTTGGAATATATTTTAGCAGCAACTACATGGTTCTTTAGTGGAGGATATGCTTTTTCTCAGCAATGTTGCTAGCAGCAACATGAGGTTGGGGTGTGATGAGAAATGAGTTAATTGTGTAATAGGCTATAGAATTAAATTCAACTGATAAGTTTAAATTCAGGATTATCTTTTATTTTTTCTAAATCACTTTAAAACAATGGTGGATGGAAATCATAAAAGAAAATTGATCAAATTTGATGAGTGCATATATATATATATATATATGATTTCATTGGATTTTCTTGAGTAAATTTGTAGAACATGAATGAATTCATTCTCTAAATTTCGAAAAAAAAATATATTAAGATTTGTGACCATGATGACTAATCTAGATATTTTAATTCTAATAAGTAAACTTCATACATTTTATATTTGGCTTCTTTAATATCCCTTCTATAGACAAGGGATTTTCGCATTTCTACTTTACATGTATTCCAAAAGTCTATGATTTCTCCCATTTTTCCTATCATTTGGAAACCTTTTGTGTCACTAAGATTTTCAAGTCCCAGTTTATCCTTGACAAGATTTCCCCATCCATTCATGATTTTTTTAATTTCCCAAGCTAATGAACACCATTAATTTGTTTTTACCATGATGTCTTTGGCAACATGATACATGTTAGAATGCATAGGCTTGATTGTGAAGCCATCATGATATATATGAGTGTATTTAGTAGTTAGTCTCCCAAACTAAGTTAACATAATGAAATATTTTTGATTTCCCAAGATAACTATCACCATTAATTTGTTTTTACCATGATGTCTTTGGCAACATTACACAGGTTAGAATGCATAGGCTTGATTGTGAAGACATCATGATATATAATAAGTCACCACTCCTAAAGTATTTAATAGTTAATCTTTGAAACTAAGTTAACATAATGAGGTTGTTGTGTTCAAATTATTGGTATAATCTCTACATATGGCCATGAACCATTCATGTGAATCTTTATGCACTTGTAGTTATGGCTAAGGCCCTCTCTTATTTCATTTAGTATATACTAAGTTTATGGTTTTAGGATGACCTTATGAAAATTAATATTTAGATTGAGTAAATATCTTTGGATGTGTTCCCTTATCATGTTGGCCAATAAACCTCTTGGGAGGATTCCTCGACCATTATATGTGGAAAATACTAAATACAACCTATAGTTTTCGTAGACTTAGGCTTTACTCTTATTGATCCATTATTCAAAGCGTGAACTCTATTATACTTAGTGTGATAAGCTTAGGGAGTCATATTTTTATAATTTTATCTTAGGAGTACTTGTGCATTTCTATTTTCAGCACACTTTTCGTTAGCTCTCTCTCTCCCTCTCTCTCTGGTGCACTAGTGAGGAGGATATTTTATAGTTTGGGTGAGTTTTGGTTACATTGATTCTTTGATTGGCCCTTCTAAATCTCAACATGCTACACTATCAATGCTTTGAATGTCTTCAGGTCATGGATCCTCTAGACTTTGAGCATTGTAGACATCTAGCTCTACTTTAGAATTCTTGAGAGATAAATTCTTTTGTCTATGAATATAAGTTTTGTATCTTTCAATTTATTTACATTCTAAGCTTTCCACCTTAAACCCTAGATATGCTTTCATAGGATCTTCACTTGAAATCCCACTATATATTGTTAACAGTCCCTCAGACATAATTATGGTCACTTGTTGGACATTAAAATTATGTTATATCATGCAGTCATGTATAGTTTAAATATTATTATATTATTTGTTATACTTATCTTCATCTATAGCTAGCCTTACAAGTTGTTGATCATACTTTTGTTCTAGTACTACCTTATGATATGATTTTTTAATATTGTTATATTATGTACACTTAGGTATTGCACATTTTAGTGATTTACTATGTTTGTAGGGAAGAATGTTATTAAACATATATTGTGTGCATTGTGGGAAAAACTAGTTATTCATTATTTTTCAATTATAAGTACAAATTATGTTGGACATATCAGTTTGTTTGAAGATACACATTGGTAAGCCAAGACCATAAGTGGCTTTTGTGCAAGGATAATAATGATGTGCATTAACAAGTGTTAGACATGTGGTACTTTATTAGTTGCATTGAGGTTTGGAATTTAGCATGATTCATTTTTCTTACTTGACGTTCCTCAATACTATGGAGAATTAAAATTTTCCCTAAATATGAGTCACTTGAATCACATTCTAACTTGGTATTCTTTCTATAGAAAAAGCAACTCAATCTCTCTTTTACATGGTGTATGATTATTTTCATTTTGAGTTTAGTTGTAGATGATCCTAGCCATTTTCTTGCGTGTGAAGCATAAATTTTAGTGCAAAGAATGTAGTTTGACTAAAAGAATGTAGTTTGACTAGTTTTGGACAATCTATTATGGGAACAACAGAATTTGGAGTGAAAATAGTGTACGTTGAAATTTTTAGGTGTTTTCATCCATTTTCTCAAGTTCCAACATCTAACCTATGAGACCACTAAGTAT
>APFE031549289.1:639-27599 GCA_000404065.3 Pinus taeda
AGTGAGTTGGATGAGTAAGAAACAATCTGTAGTGGCACTATCAACTACAGAGGCAGAATACATGGCATCCACTCATGCAAGCAAGGAAGTAGTTTGGTTGCAGAGATTGCGTTCAAGTATGGGGTTAGTACAGGAAGCTATAAGGATAGAGTGTGATAGCCAAAGTGCAATTTTCTTGGCAAAGAACCATGCATATCATTCAAAGACAAAGCACATTGATGTTCAGTATCACTTTGTGTGGAATATGATAGAAGACAAAAAGGTGTTGCTGGTAAAGGTGGACACTTTGAAGAATACTGCAGACGCATTGACAAAATCTGTGAGCTCTGAGAATTTCTCTTGGTGTAGAGAGACAATAGGAATTTCAGGGCTGGAAAAATGACTAAGCTCTCTTGTGGCCCCTTGTGGAAAGAAAACAACAAGTGGGAAATTTTGGGTTGTGTTATATTTTTTCCACGACTAGCCCACGTAGTTAACTGGGGGGTTAGACGGGGGGCGAAGCCCCCCTTTGTTGCACTAATTGTGTAGCAGGGGGGAGTCACAGGGGGTTTGACGCGTACCCATAACCCCACTTTTTGGGGTTTGGGGCAGCACCCCGGAAAATTTTGATTTTGGACCCTATGTTAGGTTGGGCGAACCCACCTATGGTTTTGTGCATGATTTTCGCACATGTTTTTGGACACAATGGTTTTTGGTCCATGGTATTGGACACGATGGTTTTTTGGTCCATGGTATTGGATTCTTCGGCATGTATAAATATGTATTGTAACATTGAAAGGAACATAATGAAAAATCAAGCTGGTAGTCCCGGTTTTGGGATCCATGGGAAAATCTCTGTGTATATGGGTTTTATGTGTTATGCTCCTACATTGTTTATTTTCTGTGTTTTAGAATTCGTATGTAGGTAATTTCTATACGGGGTTAAAACCTACACATGCAAGGGCAGAGTAACAAGCTCAATCCCCTTGAAGGCTCTTCCACATGATCAACTGGAGGTTTACTTTCAAGTGACCCCAAATACATTTTGGTATCGTTGTAATACGTGCAAGTCACTATATCTTTGCTAATGAAGTGCGCATGATCACTTCACTATATTTGACATGATCTCGTGCTTAACTCATGTACAAGAAGAGCTTCCCAAAGAAAAACTGAAATAATCGGATTTTCTCTCCCTAACTCAAGATTCTATTGTTCGTTTGTAGCTTTGGAAAGTTTACTTCCTTCCCTATTCCAAAGCCCTACACTTAAGCTACTGTAGGTGGCAAGAGCCCTAAAAATATAAAATTATAGATGAATTTTAATTAACGTTGTAGTATTAATTTGTTCTTTACTCAATAGTTATTGGAGGTGAAACTCGTGACATTATGACACAACTCAAAATCTTAATGCACTCAAATATGCAATTTGTACTTTGCAATTTGATGAAATTCTATTTAGAGGAAAGAAAGAGTTTCTTTGATTTTTCCAAAATGAAATATAAAACTCACAAGTTTTCCAACTTTCGTAAAATAACCAATTCCATCTTAATGAAATGAAAATGCGGAAATAAACCAAGTTCCAAATTTCCCTAAATATCAAATAAACCAAAAACACTCTTTATCATTTATCACTCAAAACTTTCAAGCACACAGAAATCAATCAAGCGAGTTGGAGGAAAAATACATTTTCCCTATGAATGCTTTGATTTAATGATAACAAAATTGTAATTATGAGAAATTCCCAAAATTGAAAGCAACAATTCCCTTTATCAAACAAAATGACAACAATTTCTTCACAAAATCACTAGACCTCAAGAAACCCTAATTTGCAATTCAATATGAGTTTGATCACAAATAAGAAAAGTATTAAGGTTAATTGGTGTATTTGATAGAAAAAATAAGGATATCACAAGCGGAAGGACAACCTATCTTCTTTTGATCAATCAACAAAGCAACCAGGCAAAACCCTAACCAGTTTCTTCAAAGAGACATAATTCTAAAAAAATATTAACAAATCACTCAAACGAGTTCAGAAGAGACATAAGACAGTCCAAACAAAGATAATGACACTTCCAAAAGATCAAACTCAGGTTTTGGTTGAAGCAAGAGCGATTTTTTCAAAAATTCCCAAGGCTTGCACAGGTCAACAATACAAAATAGAGCACATGTACTTGGTTGCTAAGGGAAAACGAGCGCAAAACTGCACTTTGTTGGTGAACGAAAACAACGCAGATATCATAAACCCGAGAAAAAAAATTTCACGAAATCAACCACACACATCTGAAAGGTCATTAGTTCATAAAGACTTAGGTTGAGATAAACTAGAAGGATCAAAGGAAAAGGAAGAGAACAAAGACGTTCCCCAGCAGAGTCACCAATTTGTTGTAGCAGACAAATCCCTCTTACGGTCAAGAGGGATATCCCTATATCCTTAACGAAAACTAGAAACAAGTAGGACAATTGAACTAACTCTTTCCCTAAGTTGGACTTGTTTGAATTATACGAATTAAAGCTAATGGATGAACCTCTTACCTTTTTCACGAAATGCAAGATGAAGATCCCTTGTTGTTACTTGATGCAACTCCTCAATGCTTGATAAGATCTACAACCATAAACCATAAAAGGATCAAAAGCATATGTGATATAATAACCCAAACAAAACTTAACCTAATGATCAAGGAAATAATGAATTGAATTTGCCTTAATAAGCACCTTAAACAATTATAAATCATTCATCATTCCAACAAAGCAAATTAATGGGAGAAAGTGTTCATTTTTATTAATCAAAGATAAAGAGGAGACTTGCAACCTTTGCCTTGATGCCACGAGGTTCCTCCCAAATGCCTTCAATATTCTCCTTGGATGACAAACTTTCCCATCTCAAACTAGCAGCATAAGTTTATCTTCTCTGAGTTTTAACCTCCTCGAACCCTCTACCCTCTAGACATTTTATAGGCCAAGAGGAAGAAGTTTCAGATCCAAAATAAGAGGGTGAGATCCCCTAATTGAGGGATTAGTTTTCCTTGAGGAAAGGGATTAAGATACATCATCTGAGGGTTATAGTTTGAATAGTCATCACCTTGAAGCTTTCAGTTGGGAAATATTCAACCAACTATGTTTCTAGAATGTACTTTTTATTTTTACTTTCTTGAATTCACTTGTGCGGGTTTATATTGTCAGACAAATCACAACTATGCGTTGTTCTCAGAGTTAATTCCAGTGAATGCTAAGGAAAATCTAGGAAAATCAGCGTAGGTGAAACTTGACAAGGTGTGCGAGCTATTATTCCCAAATTTCCCATATCTTTCAAGATATTTTTGGTTGTTTGACTTGAAAGGTAGTTCAATCAAACATGTTCACAGATGGTAAAAAGACCCATAAACTAATCAATTGTCATGGCGACAAATTGATGTGTAACACCAACATGTGCTACTTTTTCTTTATCTATGTTGCTTCTTCTTCAGATTTTGTAGTTACTTTAAATGCAAGACCAACTGGGGTTGTTGCAGTATCTAGCTCCCAACAAACATTAGGAACATTTTGCATCTCCTCTTTTTTAAGCTTCCTTGCAGGAATCTACAACTGCCACTCTGCCTTCTTCTCTACTCGACTAAACTCCATTTGGCTGCATTGGATTGTTGACAACATAATGTTTCATGTTACCACTTGCTGAGTTGAAGAGGACTACAAATTTATTGAAGGCTCATTTTAATCACTCTGGTATCCCAACTACCACTGTGCACTCTTCCATGTTTGGGAACACAATGAAGTATGAAGGATCAATATATAAGAACATAGAACAATTTTCATCTCCTTAGTCAACACTGCACACTCACACCATTTGCAATTCATGGTTCAACCATGCCTTTCTAGACTAACATGTTGAAACATTACCAATTGTTGTCTCTTCTTTATAGTATTGAGTTCACAACTTGTCAGACATTAGAAAATTACAACATATGCACACTCACTTAACCTAAAATTGTTGAATATGGCTTCAAATATTCTCTTGTAAGGGTCCTTTTCTCATTTTTTCTAAAGAAAATCATTTTTTTAATAATAGAATTTTAGTGGCACTTGGGAAAATAACAACAAGGGTGGGAAGTGAAATGATTGATGCAAGTTCCAAAATCTAATAATGATGACGCGAGGTTATCAAATTGAAGGTGTATGAAAATGATGAGGATGGATCGATTTATAGGTAAATTTGAAGCTACCCTGTAAATGCAAAATAATTATCTTAGGGAGCATAAGTATTCAATAGGTGGTTATTAGTTTAGCTAGAAATGGAACTAACAAAGAAATGGGCCATCGTGGACTACTATCAATGAATGGTCCATGGAATTTATGTTTTTCATTTTCCTTAAGGACGGTGTAGTTTTCCAAGGATTAACCACATAACTTGCTTGCATATTGTGACCTTAAGTCAATGGCATGTCTTAGTTTGACCAAATTAAGAGCACCATTTGAATTTCCCGTTTTTTGACAAAAAAGGTTTCCTCATGCTTTCGGGGCCATACTACATTAACTAGATAATGGGCTTGATATGTACCAAAGAATGGTCACTTAATGATGTATTTGATAACTAACATTTTTTTGTCAAATGGGGATGAAAGTGATTTGTCAAAAACCTTTGCATAGAGAAAAATAAATGGAATATAACTTTTGCAAAGGGAATTTTGATACACGAGATGATGAGAGGTATCTTATAAGAAAGATCCAACATAATGATGCATATATTATAAATCATAGAATATTGTCATTTTATAATAATGTCAATACCATGACTTGAGACATATTCTAAAAGAAAAACCCTAATCTAAAGATGTAATGATTATAAAAGGTATAAATATGCTAAATCTTAGGAATAAATGTAACCTTTAGAAATGTCAAAAGAATAAAATCATATCAATGAGAAATATATGAATTTTAGCTAATTAAAGAAAGGAACAATGGTGCATTGGGTTTTGATCTAATGATAACTTGGGTTGTTTAATGATGGTTTTGGTTTAAGTCTTAATGTTAATGGGTGTCCCCATACTACTCACATTCCATATTAAGTGGAAGTATTACAAGATATTGATAGCCCATGAATGCAAGTAGGACAAATATGTAATGTCTTAGTTTTCTAATTATAATTATGAAAAAATTAATGAGGAGCGACTACTTTTGAATCATTAAAAGTAATCCAAAGGATGAATTATATCATAGCTCTCATGGTTTAGGATGCAACATAATGCATTTTAGAAAATAAGATATTTTGAACAATAAGTAAATCGTCATGTGCCTTTGACTTTGAGATGGATAGCTCGCACAAGATACCAAATCTTGCAATCAGTTGCACATCACAAAAAAAACATTGATTGAGGTCAATTATTCTCTCCAACGAATTTTCCTACTATTGTTTCCTACAGTTTAAGGTTAGTCAGAGAAAATCACGTCGACATAAAGGTCATTGGAAGAGGATCTCAATTTTCGGTCTATAAACACTGATATATCTGTCGATCGTCGAGTTCTTTTCGCTACTGTATGGTGACGTAATTAACAATTCTCTTGACACTACTCTACTCATAATACATTAACAATAATCCATTAACTCACACTCTTAGGGTTTTTGAGTCTAGTTTAAAATAATCCTACAATCTAGCTTTTAAAATTAATTAAATAAAACAAGATAAAACTAATTTTGCATTTTTAGTTAATAGTGAAATTAATAATAAAAAACTTATTACATTGATAATAATAAACCTAATTAACATAAAAATAGTTAAAGAGAACCTAAAAATAAGCAAAATACACAAGCTTAGAACCATTAAACATTAACTAAAATTAAATTAGGTTAAGCAATTATTCAAGATTAAGAAAAACAATACATAACTTTGTAATTACATTTATAATAATATTATAATTAAAATAAATAAAAAACTTATTAGAGTTAACCTAAAATAAAAATAAAGCAAAATGCACAAACTTAAAATCAATAAAATTAAACTTGAAATAAAAATTAAGTTAAGGCATTAATTGACAATTAAGAATAACAATTTAAAAACAAAAATAATTATATTAAATTAAAATACAATAAATTAAAAAGAATCTCTTTAATAAAATTAAGAACACTAAGAAAGTAATATATTCAATAATAAATATAATCTGATAAATTACAAGAACTAATTATAAAAATATCATTATAACAAAGTAAAAATAAAAATAAAATAAAAATATTCAGATGGTCGGCTTACCAACTTGACAATCCACTTATACCATATTTATTGCACACTATTCACTTCTCTGTAAATAAGCCCTGATGATGAGTCTTGGTCTAGACTTGAAATGTTAATTTCAAAAAATAAAAATATTTGATAATCAAAATAGTGCATTTCAATTTTACAAAAAAGTCTATGTAATAAGTGCAAAGCCATGATATTGATAATATTTACAATGATAAACATGGATATTGGTTACTAAACCTTTTCCTATCAATATTAGATTATTTGAAGTCAAAGATAATGAATAGAATGCATATCAATTTAACAAAAATATCCTTAACGATAATGATGAATGCAAGGTCGCCTTGCCAATCTATTATGTGAATTTGGACATTGGTTATAAAACCTCTTCTTATCAATATTAAAAAAATGGAAGTAAAAATAATCAATATACCACATAATTATTCTTAATGATGAGAGTGAGACCATGATTTTAATAAGATTTATAATACATTGTCAATATATTTGTAATTGGAGCCTCATTTTTATCATATTGGATGCCTTAGTTTAAAGTGTATTGCTTACTTCCAAATCCAATGTAATTTATTTGGTTTCCTTGATGATTTTTTGTCTGACCCATATAGTTCCTCGTCGTTTTTAAATGTTCAAATTTCATCTATGTTGTATCTTTGTTTTCATGAAGTGGTTGTTAACATATCACATGATATAAATCACAACTATAAGAGAAATTGAAAAAAAAAAATCACAATAATATTTTGAAATAAAAATAGCTAAATGAAAGTGTATGATATCTATTTTTACCAATAAAAATACAAATCCTTATGATCTGATGTAATTGATGGAATCTTAAAATTTTCTTAGGGTTTGAATCTTAAAATTTCATATGCATATGTTGTCATTTTCCCTCATGAATGGATTATCATAGCTTTAAATAAAATATATCACATATGCATTTGAGAATACTATAAAATATTTTTTTAAATTGTATGTTCTTTATTTTGATGTGTAATCATTATTTATACTTTTGGAATTATAACTAGCAATTACACCAGATGTTGCAAAGGAAACGATGTAAGGCATAAATTCGAGAAGCATTGTGACATATAAAGAATCATTGAAGATAAAAACGAGTAAACAAAATGCCTTTCAAAAGTAGAAGATAAAGAGAAACACTTACATAACCTAGGTCCATTATCAATGGATAGAAGGTATATACGTCCTGATTTCAATGTGTAGCATTCTAAAAAAACCCTTGCAGCTACATCAGATTCTACAAAGAGTAAAATGAGAGTAAGGTACATTAACTAGTGTGAATTATGTGTTGATAGAGGCTGCTCAATATGCCCAATCTTTAAAAATAAACGCCAGATCACATCCCACCCTACCAAAGTTCGAAAGAGTTACTTGCTTGTATAGTGCCAACCAAAATTTAGAAATTAAACCATCATTCAAAGATCGTCATTAGCGGATGCAATTTCTTATTTCCACTCTGTTTGCAAAATTGGGAATCACTTGTTGCCTATGTCAAGCCCACCCTAAGTGGGAAAGATAATGCAATACACAAATTGTTGTATTAGGATATAGTTCAATTATCCCCTAATGAACCAAAAACAACTAAATGGAGGGAAATATTTGCAAAGAAACAAAGCAGTGTTTTGAAGGCTCAGTTTCATTCTTGAAGGAAAGGCTAAACTATATTGTACATCTCAATCCAAGAATTGCTTGACAATATTTTGCTTGGTAACATTAACTGGAATGACCATATTTCATTGGCATATGGCTTAGACAGTGTAATTTTACCTATAATGAATTAATTGAAGTCCAATTAGCAAACAAAAATTTTAGGTCCTTCAAAAACTGAGATTTTGATGCCAATAAATCTAACCATAGCTACCTTGAAATGATTTCATCAAATACTTTTGTTTTAACTTCAAAATCTGCTATCTTTCTTTCAAGTTACTACATTGTTTTGTTCACCATGGTGTGATGTTGCATCTGTAGCTATTGTTATTCCTCCAACTGTTGTAGCGGACAAATCCCTCTTGTGGATAAGAGCGATCTCCCTAGATCCTTGACGAAAACTAGAAACAAGCAGGACAATTGAACTAACTTTTTCCTTGAGTTGGACTTGTTTGAATTATAAGAATTAAAGCTAATGGATGAACCTCTTACCTATTTCACGAAATGCTCGATGATGATCCCTTGTTGTGACTTGATGAAGCTCCTTAATGCTTGATAAGATTTGTAACCATAAACCATGAAAGGATCAAAAGCATATGTAATATAATAAACCAAACAAAATTTAACCTAATGATCAAGGAAATTAGGAATTGAATTTGCCTTAATAAACACATTAAACAATTATAAAACATTCATCATTCTAATAAGACAAATCACTGAGAGAAAATGTTCATTTGTATTAATCAAAGATAAAGAGGAGCCTTACAACCTTCACCTTGATGTCATGTTGTTCCTCCCAAATGTCTTCAATCTTCTCCTTGGATGACAAGCTTTCCAATCTCAAACTAGCAGCATAAGTCTATCTTCTCTGAGTTCTAACCTCCTCAAACCCTCTACCCTCTAGTCATTTTATAGGCCAAGAGTAAGAAGTTTCAAATGCAAAAGAGGAGGGTGAGATCCCCTAATTGAGGGATTAAGTTTCCTTGAGGAAAGGGATTAAGATGCATCATCTGAGGGTAATAGTTCGAATAGTCATCACCTGGAAGCTTTCAGTTGGGGAATATTCAACCAACTATGTTTCTAGAATGTACTTTTTATTTTTACTTTCTTGAATTTTTGGTTTATATTGTCAGGCAGAGCGCAACTCTGCACTGTTCTCAGTGTTAAATCCAATGAATGCACAGGAAAATCTAGGAAAATTAGGGTAGGTGAAACTTGACAAGGTGTGACATCTATTATTCCCAAATTTCCCATCTCCTTCAAGATATTTTTGGTTGTTTGACTTCTAAGGGAGTTCAATCAAACATGTTCGCGGATGGTAAAAAGACCCATAAACTGATCAAGTGTCATGGCGACAAATTGATGTGTAACAGATTGCCCCCTAAAGCGAGAAGTTTGTAAAATAAGTTTAAAATATTGAATCACTTTATCATTCCAATGATCTGATCAGGGACAATGGTTGGAAACCTGCGGGGAACATTCAAGGATTACAATGCAAAGGTATATCAATAATCATCACTGAGGTAGGCATTCCCATAATCAGAGTAAAGTGAACTCAATGAACAAGCATGGGAAAACCAAAATCATATAGATAGGAGACACAGTATGGACGTAGTCTTCTATCATAAATGGGTCTACATAATCATGAATATAAAATCTCCTCGCAACCTAGATTGATGAAACTAGATCTAGGGTCTTGATCTCCATCTCTTGATGTAGAGTACAAATCTAACCATACAAGTGAATGTTTTGAAGTTGAACATGGCAGAAACCACTTGATTACTGGTCAATGATGTGAACCATTAACAAGTGCGAGAGAAACCATGACCAATAATGACAATGGTTCTCAAGGTACTTCTAGCACAACCTATGAAGTGTGAATAAGTGATTTGAAGTTGAACACTCGTAGAATCGTTCGGTCAAAGGCCAATGATGGGAACCTGTCGTCGAAGGAAAGAAACCTGCCATTAAGGCATGCAAGCCTCAAGGTACTGAAGGTCTCTATACCAACTTCCTAAATAATGAGCTGAAGTCAATAGGAAGTGACCCAACGTAGGAAAGCCTACGACATGAAACATAATGTCAAGTTTTGCAAATAGTTTGCAAGGACTGACTCAAGGATGGACGACGCGATTGAAGGCTAAAATTTGCAAAGGAACTTGAACTGGTTGAACTTCTCTTGAACACATAATGACACGACAATTGACTTGGCAACATTTGACTTAACGATAATACCCAAAACCATGAAGAATTTCAATGAGGTTCGATTAATTGTAAGACAAATGGATTTCCCAACCCAAACATGCATGTGACGGAGTTTCGTGTTCAAGAGCGACATGCTACCTTTAGAAATAAAATGTAAAATGGACACCTTTTCCCAATTTTCCCCCACCATTACTAACAAGTACCTCTTTAGCTTTCACAAGCTTGAGGAGGATAACATGTGCTTGGACTGTAAGCTCATCCTTTAGATGATTCCATTGAATTATTTTTAACAAACCCTAAGAAGGAATGGTTTAGCGACATTATGCTTAATGAGTCCTATATTTTTTAGTTTTTACGAGTCCAATAAAGGAGTAACTCGATGTCATTTTCTTTTAAAGACTTTGAAAAAGAGACAAAAAGGAAATTCATTCAATTCTTTTTACCGTAAAATTTTAACGAGCCCAGAGAAAGTAAAGCTCTCTATTTTTCAGTTTTAGAGAGTGAAAAGAAAAACATAAGTAGACTCCATCAAGTTCTTTTTCATAAGTTTTAGTCCCTCAGGTCCGAAAAAGGATACAATAATACAAGAGAGAACTCTATTGACTATGTTCGATCAATGTATACCTTTTTCGTAAATAGTCCTGGCTCAATTCGTAAAAGGGGTAAACTTATACTCAGTGGACGGTTGTTCATTTACTTTACGTGTTCAAACAAACAAGTACTCAACAATATTTTCATCTTTAAAGAGTTTGAAAAGGGCCTAAAAGAGGACTCTATAGTTTTCACTTTTCGTAATTTTTCAAGAGCATGAAAAGTGATTAAAGTCTGTTGATGGTAAAAAATGATTTATTCTCACTTTGTAATCTATCATGCACATTTAAAGTCAATAAATTGTTATAACTGCTCAAAAATGTAAAAATTTCCCTCCTAACAGATCTTAAATATAAAAATAATATCTATTTTTAGGTCAAAAACCCTATAAAAGTGGAAAAAAGTAAATTATTTTTCACCATTTGCATTTTTACCAATTGAGAGCAGAAAAAGGAGCTTTTTACTACTAGATTTATGGGACTGAATTTGAGCCAACCAGTGAACGAAATCACAAACTGCTTCCTCTGGGTAGAAGATCTTTTCCTAACTTAGCTTTTCATTCGTTCAAATTTCCATTTTAAGCTTTTAGTTAATTTTTTGGGGCAAGGATTTATAAAAAATTATGCCCTCGACCCTACGTCGATTTCCTTCAATCAGGCCCACGCAGGCCGACAAAATTTTTCATATGGAAAATCGCGGCCAGCGTGGATACCTTCCGTAAAATCCACGCAGATGTGTCCAATTTGTAAAACAACATCAGCGCAATTGGCGAGGGTTTAAAAAATAAAACATTTGGACCCTAAAAAATATGAGATTGACTTTAAAAATGATTATAAACTCTTTTAAATGGTCATTTCATGTTAATTAATTGCTCAAAATGGAGTGGAGGGAAATAGAGCACGGAGCCAATGCTTTGGTAGCTTTGGCAAATCCAGCTACCATGTAGGCTCTAAGAACTTGTGGCCTCCTAAAATACTGGCTCATTCCTCTGATGAAAGCTCAGGTAGATCTGATGACATGGATGGTAAGAACCTGGAATGACTAGGAACAAATGTTTCATGATCGGAGATCATCGTGTTACCATTAACGCCGATGGCATCTATTTCTTGACTGGGCTCTCTTGTCGAGGAGTCGATATTTCATTATTTGGATAGTGGATATGAGGAGATACTACTGATGGGTATCTATGACGCTTTTGTAGAGGTGCTCCACCCAAGGATGGAAGAATTGATATTCAGGCCATCGAGCTCTTGCCCATAAGGACCATTACTTTTATTGTTAGCAAGTTGTGTGGCAGCACTGCCCTTCATTTAGCCACACAGGCACAAATGCAGACTGTTGTGGAATGTTGGGAATCCACGGTGTTCAATTGGTGTGATGAAATGGTTATAAACATGTCGGGCCAGTTGACTAGATGTGAGAATGGGAGACTAAAGAACTTCATTTTTAGTGTCATTCTTATTGCTTTCACCCTAAAGAGGATTCCTCTTCTCTGACCACATCAAATTATAGCAGATGAGGGGGATCCTAGGGATCTGCGTATGCTTATGTGGGTTGCACTGATGGAAAGTCATGGAGGTGATGAACCAATAGTGAGGTATACTCTCGAGTTTTTTGACTAGTTAGACCAGCGGATCATTTCAATCGAGGACTTTCCATATGTCAGGATGGATTACAGAGGTGATCTCGATATCCCACTTCTAGTTGGAGCTCAGTGGGGTGACCTACGTGAGAATTTCTCGTTTTGACATGTTTTCAATTTTAAATTTTATGTGTTTTTTGTCTTCAAAGGCTAATTATTTGAAATTCATGTGCAGATGTGGGCCTAAACCGACTAGAAGGGTTGAGGCGATTTGACAGACGAGGCAAATAGCCTATAGCAGTTGCGATAGCTAATCCAAAGGCAATAGGGATTTTGACAGAGATAGAACAGAACCTAGGGAAGTTGATTTTGGATATCTAAGAGACTGGGACATATGACATTCCTCTCTGATATCAGAGACATGAAGTTGGGGTTCCAAGGCCACTTAGATGATTACTGTGTCGAGTTGCTCATGCTATTGTTTTCTGTCATGAGCATCATCATGCTTAGCTGTTCTAGTTTCTAGGACCACATTTTTATTTTTGGTGGCAACATGTTCAGAAAATAAAGGCCACGAGGCCTTATGTACTCACATGGCATATTTTATAGACACACTTCTATGCAAACTCTATTTTAATGAAAAAAATACCACTTTTGCCTACAATTTATTGTGATCAATATATGAATGAATATTGTTTTAATTTACAAATGTCGCAAATGTCTATTTAATACATGATATTGATAATAAGTGCAAAGCCATGATATTGATAATAAGTGCAAAGCCATGATATTGATAATATTTACAATGATAAACATGGATATTGGTTACTAAACCTTTTCCTATCAATATTAGATTATTTGAAGCCAGATATAATGAATAGAATGCATATCAATTTAACAAAAATATCCTTAACAATAATGATGAATGCAAGGTCGCCTTGCCAATCTATTATGTGAATTTGGACATTGGTTATAAAACCTCTTCTTATCAATATTAAAAAAATGGAAGTAAAAATAATCAATATACCACATAATTATTCTTAATGATGAGAGTGAGACCATGATTTTGATAAGATTTATAATACATTGTCAATATATTTGTAATGGGAGCCTCATTTTTATCATATTGGATGCCTTAGTTTAAAGTGTATTGTTTACTTCCAAATCCAATGCAATTTATTTGGTTTTCCTTGATGATTTTTTGTCTGACCCATATAGTTCCTCGTCGTTTTTAAATGTTCAAATTTCATCTATGTTGTATCTTTGTTTTCATGAAGTGGTTGTTAACATATCACATGATATAAATCACAACTATAAGAGAAATTGAAAAAAAAAAATCACAATAATATTTTGAAATAAAAATAGCTAAATGAAAGTGTATGATATCTATTTTTACCAATAAAAATACAAATCCTTATGATCTGATGTAATGGATGGAATCTTAAAATTTTCTTAGGGTTTGAATCTTAAAATTTCATATGCATATGTTGTCATTTTCCCTCATGAATGGATTATCATAGCTTTAAATAAAATATATCACATATGCATTTGAGAATACTATATAATATTGTTTTAAATTGTATGTTCTTTATTTTGATGTGTAATAATTATTTATAGTTTTGGAATTATAACTAGCAATTACACCAGATGTTGCAAAGGAAATGACGTAAGGCATAAATTCGAGAAGCATTGTGACATATAAAGAATCATTGAAGATAAAAACAAGTAAACAAAATGCCTTTCAAAAGTAGAAGATAAAGAGAAACACTTACATAACCTAGGTCCATTATCAATGGATATAAGGTATATACATCCTGATTTCAATGTGTAGCATTCTAACAAAACCCTTGCAGCTACATCAGATTCTACAAAGAGTAAAATGAGAGTAAGGTACATTAACCAGTGTGAATTATGTGTTGATAGAGGCTGCTCAATATGCCCAATCTTTAAAAATAAACGCCAGATCACATCCCACCCTACCAAAGTTCGAAAGAGTTACTTGCTTGTATAGTGCCAACCAAAATTTAGAAATTAAACCATCATTCAAAGATCGTCATTAGCGGATGCAATTTCTTATTTACACTCTGTTTGCAAAATTGGGAATCACTTGTTGCCTATGTCAAGCCCACCCTAAGTGGGAAAGATAATGCAATACACAAATTGTTGTATTAGGATATAGTTCAATTATCCCCTAATGAACCAAAAATAACTAAAGGGAGGGAAATATTTGCAAAGAAACAAAGCAGTATTTTGAAGGCTCAGTTTCATTCTTGAAGGAAAGGCTAAACTATATTGTACATCTTAATCCAAGAATTGGCTCGACAATATTTTGCTTGGTAACATTAATTGGAATGACCATATTTCATTGGCATATGGCTTAGACAGTGTAATTTTACCTGTAATGAATTAATTGAAGTCCAATTAGCAAACAAAAATTTTAGGTCCTCCAAAAACTGAGATTTTGATGCCAATAAATCTAACCATAGCTACCTTGAAATGATTTCATCAAATACTTTTGTTTTAACTTCAAAATCTGCTATCTTTCTTTCAAGTTACTACATTGTTTTGTTCACCATGGTGTGTTGTTGCATCTGTAGCTATTGTTATTCCTCCAACTGTTGTAGCGGACAAATCCCTCTTGTGGATAAGAGCGATCTCCCTAGATCCTTGACGAAAACTAGAAACAAGCAGGACAATTGAACTAACTTTTTCCTTGAGTTGGACTTGTTTGAATTATAAGAATTAAAGCTAATGGATGAACCTCTTACCTATTTCACGAAATGCTCGATGATGATCCCTTGTTGTGACTTGATACAGCTCCTTAATGCTTGATAAGATTTGTAACCATAAACCATGAAAGGATCAAAAGCATATGCAATATAATAAACCAAACAAAATTTAACCTAATGATCAAGGAAATTAGGAATTGAATTTGCCTTAATAAACACATTAAACAATTATAAAACATTCATCATTCTAATAAGACAAATCACTGAGAGAAAATGTTCATTTGTATTAATCAAAGATAAAGAGGAGCCTTACAACCTTCACCTTGATGTCATGTTGTTCCTCCCAAATGCCTTCAATCTTCTCCTTGGATGACAAGCTTTCCAATCTCAAACTAGCAGCATAAGTCTATCTTCTCTGAGTTCTAACCTCCTCAAACCCTCTACCCTCTAGTCATTTTATAGGCCAAGAGGAAGAAGTTTCAAATCCAAAAGAGGAGGGTGAGATCCCCTAATTGAGGGATTAAGTTTCCTTGAGGAAAGGGATTAAGATGCATCATCTGAGGGTTATAGTTCGAATAGTCATCACCTGGAAGCTTTCAGTTGGGGAATATTCGGCCAACTATGTTTCTAGAATGTACTTTTTATTTTTACTTTCTTGAATTGTTGGTTTATATTGTCAGGCAGAGCGCAACTCTGCACTGTTCTCAGTGTTAAATCCAATGAATGCACAGGAAAATCTAGGAAAATTAGGGTAGGTGAAACTTGACAAGGTGTGACATCTATTATTCCCAAATTTCCCATCTCCTTCAAGATATTTTTGGTTGTTTGACTTCTAAGGGAGTTCAATCAAACATGTTCGCGGATGGTAAAAAGACCCATAAACTGATCAAGTGTCATGGCGACAAATTGATGTGTAACCAATTGCCCCCTAAAGCGAGAAGTTTGTAAAATAAGTTTAAAATATTGAATCACTTTATCATTCCAATGATCTGATCAGGGACAATGGTTTGAAACCTGCGGGGAACATTCAAGGATTACAATGCAAAGGTATATCAATAATCATCACTGAGGTAGGCATTCCCATAATCAGAGTAAAGTGAACTCAATGAACAAGCATGGGAAAACAAAAATCATATAGATAGGAGACACAGTATGGACGTAGTCTTCTATCATAAATGGGTCTACATAATCATGAATATAAAATCTCCTCGCAACCTAGATTGATGAAACTAGATCTAGGGTCTTGATCTCCATCTCTTGATGTAGAGTACAAATCTAACCATACAAGTGAATGTTTTGAAGTTGAACATGGCAGAAACCACTTGATTACTGGTCAATGATGTGAGCCATTAACAAGTGCGAGAGAAACCATGACCAATAATGACAATGGTTCTCAAGGTACTTCTAGCACAACCTATGAAGTGCGAATAAGTGATTTGAAGTTGAACACTCGTAGAATCGTTCGGTCAAAGGCCAATGATGGGAACCTGTCGTCGAAGGAAAGAAACCTACCATTAAGGCATGCAAGCCTCAAGGTACTGAAGGTCTCTATACCAACTTCCTAAATAATGAGCTAAAGTCAATAGGAAGTGACCCAACGTAGGAAAGCCTATGACATGAAACATAATGTCAAGTTTTGCAAATAGTTTGCAAGGACTGACTCAAGGATGGACGACGCGATTGAAGGCTAAAATTTGCAAAGGAACTTGAACTGAGGTTGAACTTCTCTTGAACACATAATGACATGACAATTGACTTGGCAACATTTGACTTAACGATAATACCCAAAACCATGAAGAATTTCAATGAGGTTCGATTAATTGTAAGACAAATGGATTTCCCAACCCAGACATGCATGTGACGGAGTTTCGTGTTCAAGAGCGACATGCTACCTTTAGAAATAAAATGTAAAATGAACACCTTTTCCCAATTTTCCCCCACCATTACTAACAAGTACCTCTTTAGCTTTCACAAGCTTGAGGAGGATAACATGTGCTTGGACTGTAAGCTCATCCTTTAGATGATTCCATTGAATTATTTTTAACAAACCCTAAGAAGGAATGGTTTAGCGACATTATGCTTAATGAGTCCTATATTTTTTAGTTTTTACGAGTCCAATAAAGGAGTAACTCGATGTCATTTTCTTTTAAATACTTTGAAAAAGATACAAAAAGGAAATTCATTCAATTCTTTTTACCGTAAAATTTTAACGAGCCCAGAGAAAGTAAAGCTCTCTATTTTTCAGTTTTAGAGAGTCAAAAGAAAAACATAAGTAGACTCCATCAAGTTCTTTTTCATAAGTTTTAGTCCCTGAGGTCCGAAAAAGGATAAAATAATATAAAAGAGAACTCTATTGACTATGTTCGATCAATGTATACCCTTTTCGTAAAAGGGGTAAACTTATACTCAGTGGACAGTTGTTCATTTACGTTTACAAGTTCGAACAAACAAGTACTCGACAATATTTTCATCTTTAAAGAGTTTGAAAAGGGCTTAAAAGAGGACTCTATAGTTTTCACTTTTTGTAATTTTTCAAGAGCGTGAAAAGTGATAAAAGTCTGTTGATGGTAAAAAATGATTTATTCTCACTTTGTAATCTATCATGCACATTTAAACTCAATAAATTGTTATAACTGCTCAAAAATGTAAAAATTTCCCTCCTAACAGGTCTTAAATATAAAAATAATATCTATTTTTAGGTCAAAAACCCTATAAAAGTGGAAAAAAAGTAAATTATTTTTCACCATTTGCATTTTTACCATTTGAGAGCAGAAAAAGGAGCTTTTTACTACTAGATTTATGGGACTGATTTTGAGCCAACCAGTGAACGAAATTACAAATTGCTTCCTCTGGGTAGAAGATCTTTTCCTAACTTAGCTTTTCATTCGTTCAAATTTCCATTTTAAGCTTTCAGTTAATTTTTTAGGGCAAGGATTTATAAAAAATTGTGCCCTCGACCCTACATTGATTTCCTTCAATCGACCCCACGCAGGTCCGATAAAATTTTTCATATGGAAAATCGCGGCCAAAGTGGATACCTTACGTAAAATCCACGCAGTTGTGTCCTATTTGTAAAACAACATCAGCGCAAGTTGCAAGGGTTTAAAAAATAAAACATTTGGACCCTAAAAAATATGAGATTGACATTAAAAATAATTCTAAACTCTTTTAAATGGTCATTTCATGTTAATTAATTGCTCAAAATGGAGTGGAGGGAAATAGAGCACGGAGCCAATGATTTGGTAGCTTTGGCGAATCCAGCTACCATGTAGGCTCTAAGTTGTGGCCTCCTAAAATACTGGCTCATTCCTCTGATGAAAGCTCAGGTAGATCTGATGACATGGATGGTAAGAACCTGGAATGTCTAGGAACAATGTTTCGTGATCGAAGATCATCGTGTTACCATTGACGCCAATGGCATCTATTTCTTGACTGGGCTCTCTTGTCGAGGAGTCGATATTTCATTATTTGGATAGTGGATATGAGGAGATACTACTGATGGGTATCTATGACGCTTTTGTAGAGGTGCTCCACCCAAGGATGGAAGAATTGATATTCAGACCATCGAGCTCTTGCCCATAAGGACCATTACTTTCACTGTTAGCAAGTTGTGTGGTAGCACTTCCCTTCATTTAGCCACACAGGCACAAATGCAGACTGTCGTGGAATGTTGGGAATCCACGGTGTTCAATTGGTGTGAGGAAATGGTTATAAACATGCCGGGGCAGTTGACTAGATGTGAGAATGGGAGACTAAAGAACTTCATTTTTAGTGTCATTCTTATTGCTTTCACCCTAAAGAGGATTCCTCTTCTCCAACCACATCAAATTATAGCAGATGAGGGGGATCCTAGGGATCTGTGTATGCTTAGGTGGGTTGCACTGATGGAAAGTCATGGAGGTGATGAACCAATAGTGAGGTATACTCTTGAGTTTTTTGACTAGTTAGGCCAGTAGATCATTTCAATCGAGGACTTTCCATATGTCAGGATGGATTACAGAGGTGATCCCGATATCCCACTTCTAGTTGGAGCTTAGTGGGGTGACCTACGTGAGAATTTCTCATTTTGACATGTTTTAAATTTTAAATTTTATGTGTTTTTTGTCTTCAAAGGCTAATTATTTGAAATTCATGTGCAGATGTGGGCCTAAACCGACCAGAAGGATTGAGGCGATTTGACAGATGAGGAAAATAGCCTATATCAGTTGCGATAGCTAATCCAAAGGCAATAGGGATTTTGACAGAGATAGAACACAACCTAGGGAAGTTGATTTTAGATATCTAAGAGACTGGGACATATGACATTCCTCTCTGATATCAGAGACATGAAGTTGGGGTTCCAAGGCCACTTAGATGATTACTGTGTCGAGTTGCTCATGCTATTGTTTTCTATCATGAGCATCATCATGCTTAGCTATTCTAGTTTCTAGGACCACATTTTTATTTTTGGTGGCAACATGTTCAGAAAATAAAGGCCACGAGGCCTTATGTACTCACATGGCATATTTTATAGACATACTTCTATGCAAACTCTATTTTAATGAAAAAATACCACTTTTGCCTACAATTTATCGTGATCAATATATGAATGAATATTGCTTTAATTTACA
This sequence comes from Pinus taeda, assembly GCA_000404065.3. NCBI lineage: Eukaryota > Viridiplantae > Streptophyta > Pinopsida > Pinales > Pinaceae > Pinus > Pinus taeda. The sequence continues at coordinate 20,242 of APFE031549289.1, forward strand.
AATGTCACAAATGTCTATTTAATACATTATTAGCCAATGCATCTATCAATGTGTTTAAATATCTTGGAATGTGTTGATATTCGATATAATCAAATTACCTTTCCAAAAGATGGACTCGTCAAAACATTCTTAACATTGTTGTACTTCTTACTGCACAGACATTGTTTAAATGTAATACTACGAGCTATGAATCTAACCTAACAATGAAACGTTGAATACCAAATGTGATGGCATAAGATAACAGCTCAATGACTATGCTATATTTTGCTATGTTATTTGTTGCTTGACCGTATTCCGTGAATAGAGACTATCTCATCACCAGGTGAATAGATAACCCAAGCTACGGAAGATAAATTCTGAGTACTACGACTAGCACCATCAACAAAGCTAATATAAGTTTGAGGGAATGTCGACATCTGCAAATTAAGTGCAAAACCAAATAAGCAAGAGAAGTAGTAGAAAATGGAAAAAACATTAACTATCACACAAACCTAAAAAACAATAAATAATGTACAAATCTGAACTAAAATTTTATGCAATATTTCTTTAGGTAGAGACCATTTCTAGTATTTCCTAAAGGAATCCCATCGTAATCAACCAAATCATAGGTTCCTTTAGCTAATGCGTGTTTTATGATGTAAGGGCCATGCCATATGGGTTCGAACTTCCCCGCGACTAACTTGTCATGAGCTTGATCATAAACCAAGACTAGGTCACCTTCTGAATATGAATGAGGATTTACATTTTGATCGAATTGAGCTTTGACTCTTTTTTTGTCAGCTTCGCTAACCAGTGCAACATCACAACGATTTTCTTTTTTTTTTGTAGGTAAGCACCCACAGGGATTTGAACCAGTGACCTATCGCAAGAAGTGCCTTAACAGTGCACCCATTCACCGTCAATCCAAAGCCCTGTGGGCAACGACATCACAATGATTTTCATCTAAACATGCTAAATGTACAAAATGTTCTTCGTCTTCATAGGTAGTAGGCAGTAATTTGATAGCTAGTTTCAGAGATGGGATTTCACATTCAATGGGAAATACTACTTCCAAACCATAAACAAGTTGGAACGGATTAAAAACTATCAATGTTTTTGCAACAATACAATAAGACCACAATGCTAAAAAGACCATGGAATGCCAGTTTCCTTTATGAATACCAACTATCTATTTAATCATATTTGTTAGAACTTTATTGACGGCTTTGACTTGACCATTAGCTTGTGGATAGTAAGGAGTAGAGCTATCATGGCGTAGGCCGAGCTGTGTTGATAATTCAACCATCATAAATTTATGAAAATGACTACCATGGTTCATAACAATAGCTTGTGGGATACCAAACCGAGAAATCACATGATTGAAAATGAAAATTGTTGCAGTTTCATTGTTGTCTTTATATGTAGGAATCGCCTTAGCCCATTTCGTAAAGTAATCAACTGCAACGATAATATACCCATGCCCCCGTCCGAGTGAGGGTTATAGGTGATGAAAACGATGCCCCATTTTGCAAAAGGACCGATAGCTATGATAGGGCGAAGAGGAGCTAGAGGTGCTCACATGTTGTGATCATACATTTGGCAATTATGGCATTTGCAAACTGCAATAATGCAATCTTTAAACATTGAAGGCGAAAAATAACTAGCACGTAATATCTTTGGGCAGTAGCATACACAGACATATGATTGCCACGTGCTCTAGAATGGCAGTCATTTAATACTTTTTCGGCCCCTTCGAGAGTCAAACAACGCTGAAATATAGAGTTGGTACCGCGACGGAAAAGAGTGTCACCAACATTATTGTATTGTTGGGATTGGTATTGGATTCGATGACAATCAATTTTAGATAACTCGAGCCTAAGTTTTTTATTTTGGAGATATATAATGATATCTCCATACCATGGATCTGATGTACTAATAAGAAAGAGAGATTCATCAGCAAATGAATCTTCAGCTACAATTTTTTTATCAGTATGAGGAAAGTCATACAATAGTTAGGTGAAAACCAAAGATTTCTTTGATTTATATCTTTCAAATTATAAATCAAACTTTTGTAATATAACTATCCATTTGGACTATTTTCCCCCTAGCAATTGCTTAGTAAGAATGTACATCATAAGATTTCAATCCGAAATAATAGTTGTTTTTCGGAGAAGTATATAGTGACAGAATCGTTAAACAACTTGGACAATTGTCAAGCCTAGCTTCTCCACATGTGCGTATTTAACCTCAGTTTTAGTGAGATTTTTACTCAAACAATAAATCACATGTTCGCTGCTAGATACATCCTCTTGGACTAACACCATGCCAACAGTGGCATCAGACAAAACTAGGTATAGAAAGTAATCTCGATGATAATCAGGCAGATGCAGCAACTGGGCATTGGTCAATGCATGTTTTAATGCATCAAAATATTTATCGTCAAGCTCATCCCAGAAAAATGGAATGCCCTTTTTCAACAGTTGAGGAAAACCCTGGGCTAGTTCGGCATAATTATGGATGGATCTATGCAAAAAGTTTACATTCCGTTTCAAAATCTGAAGATGTTGAAGACTAGAAGGAGCAAGCAAATTCAAAATTGCCTCTACCTTAATGGGGTCAACACGAATTCCCTCTTTTGAGACGATGAAAGCTAGAAGCTGACCTGATTGTACATAAAAAAAACATTTGTGCGGATTCAGGCGAATATTGTAATGCCCGCACCTTATGAAAATAGCTTTTAAGTGCAGTGGGTGATCTTTCCTTTTCATTGAATGAGCTAGAAGGTCATCCAAATAAGGTTGAACAATATGCTTGATATCATGGAATGCACAAGACATTACTCATTGAAAAGTTGTGCCAACAATTTTCAGACCAAATGGGAGTTTGTGATAATCAAAATTCCCCCATGGGCATATAAATGCAGTTTTGTACTGATCGGCAGGGAGTATGTTTATCTAATTGTAGCCGGAAAATCCATCCATGAATGAAAAAATTTCATTCCCTGCACAGTCATCAACAATTTGGTCAATATAGGGAGTTGGATAATTGTCTTTGGGACAAGCTTTATTAATATCTCTATAATCAACACATACTCAAATATTTCCTTATTTCTTATTAACAAGTACAATATTTGAAACCCAATCAGTAAAGGGAACGGGGTAAATGAATCCTGCTTTCAACAGTTTTTCAGCCTCAGTTTTGATAGCGACAACTTTTCGTGGATGTATAAGATGTAATAGTTGTCTAACAGGCTTAGCATCTGGATAAGTTTTTATCTCATGTACATCTATGATAGGGTTGATTCCTGGCATTTCTTCCTATGACCAGGCAAAGGTGTCGTGGAATTCCTAAAATAGGGCTTTATAAGTTTGAATATCTTCTAAAGAACAAGAAGCTCCTATATGAATATTTTCAGTTATCCCTGGTTTCATTGAGATGTCTATGGGTATAGTTGTCAATATGTTCCCTAAATTCTGTTCAGAATTGAAAGAAAGGGTAGATATTGGACTTTGAGGATCATTAAGAGTCTCGGATGAAAACATAGATGATAAATTATTCTCAATTTTGTAAAAATATGGCAAGAAGGTTGAAAGATGATGAGTATCGTCCCATGGCATTTCATCCAAGGTCATGACTTCCATAATCCCTTCATCAGTTAAAAATTATGTGTTAAAAGGATCAGGCATAGATACTGGTTCCAAGCATGACAAATGAGAATATTCATCAATAATCGTATTCATTCGATTGTTTTCAGATGTTGATCATTTGGAAAAAGAATGAATTGCCTCATAATCCAACTCAAAAGGGCTATGAGGCATCTCACTACCATATAAGACTAATTCTAACTCTGAAGGTACTTTCCACGGATCTCTCGATTCGAAAGTACCTGATGTAATCATGTTAATCTGGGCATAGTTATGAGGTAAATTGGGTGGAGGGAATGCAAAAGTTCCCATCAAAGATGAGTCGTTGAGAACACCAACACCAACTTGTTCATACAGAGTTGTTGATTTTCCAACAAAAGGCACACTACAAGTGGAATTAGGATTTGAGGTATAGTAGGACAATTGGTCTACCTTCACAATTCTTCCTTTGTGAAGAAACATGATCATCCTAAAATATGACGAGACTCCTACTACCATGGCATAAGTCCAGCTTCGACCAAGAAAAAGGTTATAGTCAAGTTGAGCATCAACAACCTCAACCTCTATTGTAATTGTTTTACCCTCTAATTCAATTGGTAAATCATTTAAAATACCATAAGGACGAAAACCTCTTCCATCAAAGGATTTCAAAGTTATGGGAGATTGATTGATTGTTGGAGAACCTAAAGCTCTCCAACAAGAAATGGACATAATACATGTCGACTCTCCTTCATCAATCACTGTTCGAAAAACTCATCGAGTTTTGACATGAACTGGAATCTAAAAAGCAAGTTGGTGTGGGAGACGTGGGACATGATTATGGAGATAAAAAAATAATCAAATTGGAGGCATGATGATATATTGCTCCAATTGTTGATACTAATAAATTCCTTTGTGCTAGACAAGTCTGCAACACTTCAAGAGCCCACATTATCGAAGGTTACATAGCCAAATCTTCAACAATGTTATAGTTCTAAGAAGCCCTAGCATGAGGGTTAAAGGCTGACTTTCAAAGCATGCCCTTAGGAGGCAGAAAAATTATCATATAAAGGTTTGGTTTTTCAATATGTAATGGTTCAAAAGAAGGAGGAGTAGATGTGGAAGCTTCACCAGCTGAACTGGAGTCATATCGATCTTCAATTGGACTCTTTGATGCATATCTTTGGATCTCGTTGCTACCATAACTTTGGAAGACATCATCATGATATCTACCGATGTGGATGAGGAGGATTGGTTATGAGAAACCATTTTCTATCTTGAGGTGGAAAGGGGTCCTTCAAAACAGCCGGAGTGGGTGAACCTTTGATAAATTTAGAAACTTCAGCGCGATGTGGGCACTCCTTGTTGTAATGATCTTCATCACAAATTAGGCAAGGATAACGAGGTTTCTTCTTTCATCGGATGGTTCATTCTTGTTTTATTTCTCCTTAGAATTAGTGTCTTGTTTAGCTTTTCATTTTCCCTTTTACTTGCTTCCGTATTGCTTATTTTTGCCAATAGATTATTCTACGACATTAATTTCCGAAGTGATTTCGAGAGAAGGATCTTCTTAAGGTGAATCAGATAGAGCCAAAATCTGAGTTTTCTTAGAATTCTTCTTTTTATTCTTAGATTTTTGGCTCACAGAGCCAATCATACCATTAGTGCCATGTGATCCTATAAGCACTGGATTAGTTTAACTAGGGCAGGGTAAATTTGAGATCTTTTCATACAAAGTACAGGACTGAGTATAAACAAGATCAAGGTATTGAGCAAGAGAAATTATTTTCTCCTCAGTTACAACACCTCCTTTGGAAACATCTTCAGTTATTACTAGTAAAAGATATTTTATGAACCATTTGGCCAAAATCCGATATGGAATGTAAACTTTAACCAAACGACGTCTTCGTCTCCATTCATGAATGTGATCTGAGATATGGGTTGACGTTGACTATTTTAAAGAGGTTAAAAGTTTAGTTTCGTTATCATATCGAATGGGTAACTGGAAATGGGTCAAAATTTTTGTAGCAAGGGCCAAAATAGTTAAGGTTTGTTGAGAAAGTCGTAATCTAATAGAATCGTCAATTAATGAGTTTGACGTGGACCAAAGATGATAGGTCATAACATGGTTTGATGAGTCTTCGCCTGACTTATCTTCAAAATTAGGGATGTCATTGGGAAACTTAGTAGGAATAACTGGCCAAAAGGGTAAATAAAGAAGAGGATCATTGGTTAACCGAGAGAGGTCAGGAAAATCTAGAGTTGCAATGAAAGATAACTTGCATTTAGGATCTTGATGTGCATACTGATAACCTTGAGGGACAAGTCCTGTACCAGGAGGAGGATACCCAAGATATCCTGGAATAGCTTGAGCAGTTGGAATCTGCATACCTTCTGGATATCTAGGATGAGCCATACTGTATTGCAGTTTCATAGGTGCTTGAAATGTATGATCTAGGTACAGTTGATTTAGAAACAGAGAACTCTGACCCATTTGACCTTGAATGAACTATCCTTGAAAGGGTTGATTTTGCAAAGGTTTACCTTGGAGAAATTGATTTTGAAAAGGTGGACCTTGAATAAATTAACTCTGGGTTTGACCTTGTAAAGGTTTCCCTTGAAACGACACTTGCATATATGGCAAATTAGGCTATACGGTAGGTATTTAGGGTGTGGACTGAATTGTAGGAACAAATTGAATACTAGATACATAAGGGATAGAATGAATAAGTGGTTGCACCGTTACTTGTGATGTAAATGGGATAGTTACTTGCGATAATTCTAGAATGGGAGTTTGAGGTGAACCTGAACCTGGATTCTGAACAGTTATTGGTACAACAGACTAAACCGATGTTTGAGGAGTACTAGGGATAGGATGTTGGATTTGTTACTGGGTAGGTGTTAATGGATTAACCTGGGCAGTTGGTTGGACTTGAAAAGTTAATTGTTGTATAGGTTGTCCAATAGGTTGAATAAGTTGATACATGGGCACTCAAGAAGCAACTAGAATTGACTGTTGATTTAACAAAGGGTTCCAGATTCTATTTATTCCAGGGTAAGGCATTCCAATGGCGGGTTGAGGCATAATAGGTTGACGAAAACCATTTTGAGGCATTTGACCGTAATTAAGATAATTTCTGGCAGGGGGTTTCCCCCCAGCTGTAGGGTAGGATCTAATTAAAGGTTGTCCTCCAGGTGGAGGATACGATGGTTGCCCACCAGGTGGATAATAACCACTTGTTGAGTGTATTTGAGGAATACCAACATTATCGAAAAGCATATTAATAAATTGTTCATATGTCAAACCCTCATTAGTAGGATTAATTACACCAGTTGACATGTTTGAAGTTTGATTTGAGGAAGAAGCTCTTGAATAAGCTCCAACAAGAGAGTGATATCTAGGTGGTAGAAAACCACCATATAATGTTGACTCCAGAGTAGGGGTGATTTTAGGGGCGAATGTTCGCCCTTTGGCGAAATTAAGGGGTTTTAAAGTTTTAGTGGGCGAATATTTTGTATCATAGTACATTTTTACAAATCACCTCAAATAGCCCACCTTATTTTAAGGGAGAGGGTAAAAAAGGTAAATTTAGCCCTTGAAATTAGGAGTTACAACCTTCCATTCGCCCATTTTCAAGAATAGGTTTTATTTAAGTGAATCATTCGCCCATTTTCAAGAATAGGTTTTATTTAAGTGAATCCTATGGGCCAAATACCATATTTATAAAAGAGGTATGGTAAATTAATAAAAATATA
>APFE031549289.1:28521-44301 GCA_000404065.3 Pinus taeda
AAAGGGGAAATTCTATCATCTTAGATCCATCTTAATTCTGGGTCTACCAAGTGCTCAGAGGGATAAGTAGATTTCATCCCCCTAAGAGTGGTAGATGTGGAGTTAAGATGGATATAGGTTGGTTTTTATGATAATGAACATATTAAATAGACTTAGGAAATTATATTTTAAAAACATCTTAAGGTGAATGGTTAAAGCATAGACATTGGACAAGTATATTTGTATACTTCTGTTTTAAAATGAAACAAATCCAGGGCTAAAAGGAATGGATTGATACGCTGGAGTAAACAAATTGTGATTAGGGTAATTTTTCTAATTGCAAACGGGAACATACTTGTGTATTGGCAGGGTGGTTACGAGGTCCCTAGAAGTGGAGTAAACAGATTGTAATTTGGGTAATTTTTCTAATTGCAAACAGGAACATACTTGTGTATTGGCAGGGTGGTTATGAGGTCCCTAGAAGTGATGAACTTGAATTTTTCTGGTTTTATATATAGTATTAGGTTTTTTCTCATGCTTTCTGTGAATGGCACGGGTGAATTTTATCTTACACCCACTAGATTATCGATATGTAATTTCCAGTATTTTTGATTTCAAAAGATATTTTAAAGAAATGCAATGATTTCATTTGTGTATTCAATAAACACAAGATTTTATAATTGAGTAAAATATTCGCCATGCCTGGTGAGAGATTCGCCAAAACATTATATATACATATCATATTATTGATCAAATCGCCTTCCATTTTTCCTATATACCATGGAGATTCGCCCATTTATTATACATGTAAATTTAGGGGGGGTTCTTAAAATTTTCCATGCTCCAGAGAAGTAGAAAACATAGATGTGTCTGATGAGGTACTTCTAGAAACCATTATAGACCAGTCAAAATTTGGTACGGTAGAGTAAGGAGTCGTGTATCATGGAATCCCTTGTCCTAAAAAGTTAAAGGGTGTGAAATACCAAGGTTCATGGTGAAGAGATCTAAACAAAAGTTTCGAAATATTTATTGGTGGAAACTCTTAGTTCTTCCTCTTCGTCTAAAACAATTTCTTCGATGCTAATGAGACCATGAGGGAGACTATCAGTAATAATGAGTTTCACATGCGGAGAATGTGGAGGATCCGGAATATGCACTGTAGCAGGTGTATATGATTTAGGTTCAGAAATATCACACTCATGTTTATCAATATCTGGTTCAGAAATGGGATTTGTATCAGAAAAGTCTCTGTTATTTGATTCAGTTTGAATGAGTCCAGTAATTTGTAAATCAATTTCTCATGAGTGTGATTCTAATTTCTTAGTTTGATCAAGTTCAGTTTCTGTCACTTCAAGGTCTAAGATAGTAGATTTTTCAGGTTGATTAACTTCAATTCCTTTTACATCATACTCTATAATAATAGAAGTTTCAGTTTCTTCTACAATTCCGAATCCAGATGATTTAGACTTTTCATCTTTTATCTTTTCTAATTGACTCGGTGTATACTCAGGGGGTCCCCAAGTATCCTATGTGATTGTAACAGTAATTCAGCCACAATGAAATATTTTCAATTAATAATTCACACAAAATTTAAATTACACCTTAAGTCTCTAAAAAGTAAAAACAACAAACAAGATAACAACCGCTAAAAATCTAGGAATTCAAACCATAAGAAAGCTAATCAAGTTTGGCTCATATTTGTTTAAAATGAAATTTAAAAAAAAAAAAAAAAAAATCTTTATTCATATGCGTATCGTGGGATGGAATTGCTTCCGTTTAAGGTATGGGATTTGATTCTATAGTTATAATAGACATAATTGCTCTTTAATAAGATATTCCAATAAATATGAATTAAAATTTATAACTGCTCCTTAGTAAGATATGGCAATATTAGTAAGCCTTGTCATGATTAAAGTAAGAATTACTGATTTCATTAAGTGTCAGATAAGTGCATCAATTTGTTGTGTTATCTACCAAATTCGTGGGATAGCCTAGTTATTGCAAGAGGAAAGAAAGAGTTTATTTGATTTTTTTGAAATGAAATATAAAACTCACAAGTTTTCCAACTTTCATAAAATAACCAATTCCATCTTAATGCAATGAAAATGCAGAAATAAACCAAGTTCCAAATTTCCCTAAATGTCAAATAAACCAAAAATACTCTTTATCATTTATCACTCAAAACTTTCAAGCACATAGAAATCAATCAAGAGAGTTGGAGGAAAAATACATTTTCCCTATGAATGCTTTGATTTAATGATAACAACAATGTAATTATGAGAAATTCCCAAAATTGAAAGCAACAATTCCCTTTACCAAACAAAATGACAACAATTTCTTCACAAAAGCACTAGACCTCAAGAAACCCTAATTTGCAATTCAATATGAGTTTGACCAAAAATAAGCAAAATATTAAGGTTAATTGGCGTATTTGATAGAAGAAATTAAGGATATCACAAGCATAAGGACAACCTATCTTGTTTTGATCAATCAACAAAGCAACCAGACAAAACCGTAACCGGTTTCTTCAAAGAGATATAATACTAAAAAAATATTAACAAATCACTCAAACGAGTTCAAAAGAGACATAAGACAGTCCAAACAAAGACAATGACACTTCCAGAAAATCAAACTCAGGTTTTGGTTGAAGCAAAAGCGATTTTTTCAAAAATTCCCAAGGCCTGCACAAGTCAACAATACAAAACAGAGTACATGCACTTGGTTACTAAGGGAAAACAAGCGCAAAATTGCGCTCTGTTAGTGAATGAAAACAATGCAGATATCATAAACCCAAGAAAAATAAAAATTCAAGAAATCAACCACACAGAACTGAAAGGTCATTAGTTCATAAAGACTTAGGTCGAGATAAACTAGAAGGATCAAAGGAAACGCTAAGGAAAAGGAAGAGAACATAGAAGTTCCCCAGCAGAGTCACCAATTTGTTGTAGCGGACAAATCCCTCTTACGGTCAAGAGGGATCTCCCTAGATCCTTGACGAAAACTAGAAACAAGCAGGACAATTGAACTAACTCTTTCCCTAAGTTGTACTTGTTTGAATTATACAAATTAAAGCTAATGGATGAACCTCTTACCTATTTCATGAAATTCAAGATGAAGATCCCTTGTTGTGACTCGATGCAACTCCTCAATGCTTGATAAGATCTACAACCATAAACCATAAAAGGATCAAAGGCATATGTGATCTAATAACCCAAACAAAACTTAACCTAATGGTAAAGGAAATAAGGAATTGAATTTGCCTTAATAAACATCTTAAACAATTATAAATCATTCATCATTCCAATAAAGCAAATCAATGGGAGAAAGTGTTCATTTGTATTAATCAAAGATAAAGAGGAGACTTGCAACCTTCGCCTTGATGCCACGAGGTTCCTCCCAAATGCCTTCAATATTCTCCTTGGATGACAAGCTTTCCCATCTCAATCTAGAAGCATAGGATTATCTTCTCTAAGTTTTAACCTCCTCAAACCCTCTACCCTCTAGACATTTTATAGGCCAAGAGGAAGAAGTTTCAGATCCAAAATAAGAGGGTGAGATCCCCTAATTGAGGGATTAGGTTTCCTTGAGGAAAGGGATTAAGATACATCATCTGAGGGTTATAGTTCGAATAGTCATCACCTTGAAGCTTTCAGTTGGGAAATATTCAACCAACTATGTTTCTAGAATGTAATTTTTATTTTTACTTTCTTGAATTCACTTGTGCGGATTTATGTTGTTAGGCAAAGCACAACTCTGTGTTGTTCTCAAAGTTAATTCCAGCAAATGCTAAGGAAAATATAGGAAAATCAGCGTAGGTGAAACTTGACAAGGTGTGAGAGCTATTATTCCCAAATTTCCCATCTCTTTCAAGATATTTTTGGTTGTTTGACTTGAAAGGGAGTTCAATCAAACATGTTCACAGATGGTAAAAAGACCCATAAACTAATCAAGTGTCATGGCGACAAATTGATGTGTAACACCAACATGTGCTACTTTTTCTTTATCCTATGTTGCTTTTTCTTCAGATGTTGTAGTTACTTTAAATGCAAGACCAACTAGGGTTGTTGCAGTATCTATCTCCCAACAAACGTTAGGAATGTTTTGAATATCCTATTTTGTAAGCTTCCTTGCAGGAATCTGATGTGAAAACATAAGAAGCTCTATCTTTGGCATGAATCATCCAGAAACAGGCTCTAAAATACGGAACAGGAATGGACTCCTTCAAAGGCTGCGACTTGATTGTGGGCAAGCATGATGTCCTTCCCAATAATGAAATGAAATGAAAAGTCACATATTGCATATCAATTAAAGTGCATAGAGTTTTTAAAAAGAGGTTATCGACAATCTTTGAAGAGGAATACAAATTTATTGAAGACCTGTGTTAATCACTCTGGTATTCCAACTACCATTGTGCACTCTTCCATGTTTTGGAAAACAATGAACTATGAAGGGTCAATATATAAGAATGCATAAAAAAATTCATCTCCTTAGTCAACACTGCACACTCACACCATCTGCAACACTTGATTCAACCATGCCTGTCTAGACTAACTTGTTGAAACATTACCAATTATTGTCTCTTCTTTATAATATTGAGTTCACAACTTTTCAGGCATGAGAACTACATTTCAACACCTTTTCAAGCACCTATTATAATAACATGTTGCTCTTCAACTTTTATTGACCAACATAGGCTTCAACATAATCAGTGAATATGAACATTTCATTCTACTAAAACTCACTGGAATTTGACAACCATAGTCACAAAGGAGTTCTTAACTTATTAAGGCACTCACTATAATAACAAATTAGCACTAATTTATGGAGCTATTTTCTCAAAGTTGTCAAAGATCTCAATTTCACCTTCTACATCCACAGAATAGTAATAAACACCTTTAAATAAAGTATAACATAGATGACCATATTGTGAACCAATGCACAAAAATAGATATTAAAAAGATGAAGAATTGTACAATTCCATTCTACTTGTCTTCATTTCTCTTGTGGTTACCTTGTGCAACCTTGATTTAGATTTCAACTTATTGAGCCACACTAACCCTAAAAGAGTATCTCAATTATGAAATGAGTATGGATATTTTTCTCTCTTTATGCACACATTGATAGTGATTAATATCGTTCACTGTAGTAAAACATTTCTCAGCGCTAGATATGGAGCTTCTTGTGTTTCTTTTAACCAAGCAATATGTCTACACAATGTTGTCATTGTTGAACTTATTTGAATTGAAAGTTATCAAGATGGCAACGGATTTGATGGACATGCAACAATTGACTTTTTTAGATTCTAAAGTCTTCCAGGAATCTACAACTACCACTCTTCCTTCTTCTCTGCTCGACTAAACTTCATTTGGCTGCATTGGATTGTTGACAACATAATGTTTCATGTTACCACTTGCTGAGTTGAAGAGGACTACAAATTTATTGAAGGCTCATGTTAATCACTCTGGTATTCCAACTATCACTGTGCACTCTTCCATGTTTGGGAAAATACTGAAGTATGAAGGGTCAATATATAAGAACATAGAACAATTTTCATCTCCTTAGTCAACACTGCACACTCACACCATTTGCAATTCATGATTCAACCATGCCTTTCTAGACTAACGTGTTGAAACATTACCAATTGTTGTCTCTTCTTTATAGTATTGAGTTCACAACTTGTCAGGCATGAGAACTACATTTCAACACCTTCTCAAGCACCTATTCTAATAACATGTTGTTCTTCAACTTTGTGGACCAACATAGGCTTCAACCCAATCAGTGAATATAAACATTTCATTCTACTAAAACTTATTGGAATCTGACAACCATAGTCACAAAGGAGTTCTTAACTTATTAAGCACTCACTTTAATAACAAATTAGCATTAATTTATGGAGCTATTTTCTCAAAGTTGTCAAAGATCGCAATTTCACCTTCTACAACCATAGACCTGTAACATACACCTTCAAATAAAGTATAACATAGATGAACATATTCTGAACCACAGCACAAAACAAATATTGAAAAGATGAAGAATTGTTCAATTCCATTCTACTTGTCTGCAGTTCTCTTGTGGTTACCTCGTGCAACCTTGATTTAGATTTCAACTTATTGAGCCACACTAACCCTGAAAGAGTATCACAATTATGAAATGAGTATGGATATTTTTCTCTCTCTACGCACACATTGATAGTGATTAATACCATTCATGGTAGAAAAACATTTCTCTACATTAGATATGGAGCTTCTCGTGTTTCTTTTAACCAAGCAATCTCCCTACCCAATGTTGTCATTATTGAAATTATCTGAATTGCAAGTTATCAGGATGGAAAGGGATTTGATGGACATACAACAATTGACTTTTTCAGATTCTAAAATATTCCAAGAATCTACAACTACCACTTTGCCTTCTTCTCTGCTCGACTGAACTCAATCTGGCTGCATTGGATTGTTGACAACATAATGCTTCATGTTACCACTTTTTGAGTTTGACAACATAATGTTTCATGTTATGACTGGTAAGTCCATAAAACTATCACAACTCCTTCTAAGAAAATACACCAAAGTTTCATTATATCTAGGCAAGTTAACTACAGTGATACATAGAGCTTCTTGGAAGAACAAAAGAAAATTAAGTAACATATCATAACTCAGTACATTAAGCAAACAACTGTATATTGGTAGTTCCCTGGAAAAAGTGGCACTTTAACATTAAAATCCAAGTCTACAACTGAGCCTGACATAATTCTATATCTCCCTTAACCATTCTAAAATTATTAAACTACAAAACACATAACAATAAAGTACTCTAACCCTGTTAGGGTTTTTCTAAAAAAAAGTAGGGTTATCTTCATTAACTGTGAACTACGAATTAGACCACACTTGAAACCAAACGGGAAGGCGAAAGTCACTTTCGTGACATTTAATCTGAGCAAGAATGGACGCCTGTAGCACAACGCCAAGAGTGAATTAAAATGACAGCCTATATATAAACAATGAAGACCTAAAGACAACCACCACAATTTTATCAAAACCACCAAACTGCTACCATCCTAGGGATCCAACAGAAATTGAACACCACAAACCTTGGAATAAACAACTACAACTATATACAATACATAGAAGCAAATTTGCTTTTAATGAACATTGAATATCCAAGATGCAGAACATACCAGACAAATTATAAATACTGCACATTTATGAAATTTTAGCAAACAAAAAGAGTGCATGCCATACATTAGAAATAAGAATAGCTTTACCATTACTTGGGTGGAATAATAATTGGAGTATTTGAAAGGGAAAATCACTGGATTTCCAAGAAATACATTTGAATTTTCCATTAGAAAAACAAAACGAACATGATGACAAAGTGTTGTAAAGAAGACTGCAGTTGCATTGCAAAATGATTTACAAAATAGAGTTCCAGAGACCAAGAGAGTGTACATTCATTACAAGTCAATGAATTCTCTCAAGTACAATGTTAAGAATACAGAAAGGAATTCAAAATTCTACAGGTGTAAAGGCCATAGGAGGGGAGACAGATCACAAGATTTATGTTTGTACTTCTTCAGAAAGGGATGCAAAAGCAGCCGATGTGCAGTATGACGAAGTAACGCATCCTTTTGAAGGCAACATCTGATAAAAATTTGAAACTCTGGCGATGCATCTGGTGGCGGCAATGGAGGGTCACCCAAAAAAATGAACACATTAAAGTAGGCCAATCAGGTCTCTGCCCCGGAGACAAACAAGGGAACCTTCCAAGTGCACATTCCAACAAAGATAATCCCAAACACCATATATCTGTAGATCGTCCATCATACTTTCCACCGTACCCATCAGGATCGAACCTTTCAGGACTAATATAAGCACAAGTGCCCACGAAGGAATTGCATTGGGCCAAAGTGTGAGCCAACAAAGTGCTGACACCAAAATTGACAATCTTGACTTCTCTTCTATTTTTGATCAACAAATTGGAGGGATTTATATCATGGTGAACAATTTTGTTCCGGTGCAGGTAATGCAAGCCCTTGAGCACTTTTCTGGCAACCTCATCCAAATAGTGTTATGGGATTTTCTTGTCGGCTCGAAGGACCTACATAAGGGTTCCACCATCCATGTACTCCAACACAAAATATATCTCTCCTCCTCGATCAAATATGCCATAACACTGCACGATGTGTGGATAATTTTCCCTTCAGAGAATCTCCATTTCCCTCATTACTATCATGGAGGTGTCGAATGAGACATTTCCTGGACACAAAACCCTCTCTGGCAACGACAAGCAGGAAACTTGCTAGACAAGAATGCAAACGAGGCTGAACATCAAGAGGAGGGTTTCTGCGCTTCCTAGGATTTTCATTGATAATACGAAGAGGACGACAATATTCTACAACGCAATGTTGGGTTGTGTTATATTCTTTCCACGACTAGCTCCGCTAGTTTAATTGGGGGGTTAAGGGGGAGAGGGGAGCCCCCTCTTCGTTGCATTGAAGCGCAATGGGGGGATCACAGGGGGGTTTAAGGGGTGTGGTAGCCCCCCTCTATGGGTCGCTGACCCGAGATTTTTTTCGGACCCTATATTAGGTGGGCGAACCTACCTATGGTTTTGTGCATGGTTTTCGCACATAGTTTTGAGCACGATTATTTTCGGTCCATGGTATTTTGTAGATCTGATCAAGGGAACTATAGTGATGTTCTAATCCAGGGTTAATGGATTTGGGTTATGGATGCTTCGACATGTATATATATGTATTGTAACATTGAAGGAACATAATGAAAACTCAATCTGGTAGCCTCGGTTTTGTGATCCAAGGGAAAAAATCTGTGTATATTTGTTTTATGTGTTATGTTCTCGCTATTGTTTATTTTCTGTGTTTTAGAAATTGTATGTAGGTAATTTCTATATGGGGTTAAAACCTACATGCAAGCCATGGTTGAAACCACTTGAGAGTAGAAAATCCTTTAGCCTATGCCGAAAATGCCTGCTACAGACCTTTGCCTATCATAGGTTGAGCCACAGTTTTATCAAAACCATCAAATTGCTAGAATCCTAGTGATCCAACAGAAATTGAACACCACAAACCTTCGAATAACTAACTACAAATATCTACCAGAAATCTCTAACTTGCTTGTCAGTCATCAGGCCAGAGCTCTAAGGATCTTGCCACAAAATAGAAACTTGTTACAATGAAACCAAATATGGAACTAGGTATTTTGTTTTCTATGCGAAAAGGGAAAATGGGGAACCAAGATGAGATGAGGGCCAACAAATGCCAACTAAACGAATGGAATACAATGGTGTAGGTGTCGAATGAGACATTTCCTCGATACGAAACCCTCTCTGGTAGCGATAAGCAAGAAACTTGCCAGACAAGAATGTAAATGGGATTGAACATCGAGAGGAGGGTTTCTGCATTTCCTGGGATTTTCATTGATAAGACGGAGAGGATGACAATATTTTGCAATGCAAACCATGGTCGTCTACCTTCTCTTAATCGAATTGCGAGGGTTCACTAGTCTAAGAAAAATATTAAGTTTCGAATTGCGAGGGTTTACTGGTCCAAGAAAAAGATTAAGTTTCGACTGTTATTGTTTCAGTTATAATGACATTTTTTATTAACAGTGGCAAACATTTTAATTGTCTAACACCAAATTAGACAGATCATAGTAAGACGTGTAAGACAAGAGGGGAGTTGATTTAAGAGAGGAACACCTTACGGCGTAATTATATATAAAAAGGATTTTAAAAAAATGTAAATTTTATTAATATGGTTGAAATAAATCAAATATATAATTATCATATAAATCTTTATTAGTATTTTAAAATATTCATTTTTTTTCTTTATAGCAAATATATATAATTTCCTAAATGAGATAATCGCTAATAATAGGGAATACAAATGGAAATAAGAATACAACTTATATTTTGAATGTCACCATATCAAAGATTGGCAAAACAAAATATTGACTGCCCTTCATCAAACGCCATAGAATGTTTAAAATGAGGCAAAAGTAAAACTCCCTATTCTAGAAAATCAATATTTTTTCACAATAGCTCTAAATCTTTCATTGGTAAAAGAAGTGGTAAATTATATCTTGGTCAACCTTCATTATCTCAATATTTCAATTATTATTTTAATTTTGTATTACCAACTTAACGCAAATACGTTAAACAACCTAAATCTAATACAACAATTATTATCTCAAACCAAAGTACAACTTTTCCAATTTAAAAATCCCATCGGCCTCTCTTTACACCTTTTGGGGCAATTCTCACTTATGACCGTTATGTAAATGTTTTTTTTAGAATGATGTCTTTCTTAAACTTTGTTGAACTATTTGAGAATTCCCTAAGATGATTAAAAATTTATGAGAGATGTTTTCAGCAATAATCACATCAAAATTCATTTGTCGATGCGTTTCAAATTAGCAAGTGTGGTCCATCGTCAGGACAAGATGAAGAACTAGATTCCGACAACAAATTAAATAGAGAGACCAATCATCCCAACGGCTAGAAAAAAACAACTAATTTTGACTAAAGGAAACGACTAGAATTAACTGGACTACAACAAAATTAGACTGGACTAGGAATTAGGGAAAGTTTATTAATTAGTAGTTAATTAATTAATTAGTTAATTTGTTAGATTAAATTATTTTTATTTAAATCTAAATATAACTAAATATATTAGTTAATAATTTAAATTTTTAATCAACAATATGTAAAAACTTGTATTATTTATTTAAATGACTATGCATGATCTTCTTTCAATTTATATAACTAATCATATATGAAGGATTATGGGATAGGTTAGGATAGAACTAAAATTGATTAATAGATAATGTGTTTATTAAGTTTATAGAGTTTAAATATACATGCTTATAATTCTTCATGTTTATAAAAAATTATAATTTATATACAATAAAAAAGATATAATAATAACATAATAATAATAATTTAATGAAAAAGAAAAATTATTAAGAACCTAACCTTCTAATTATTGAGGGAAGTTTTTATCTTATTAATTTCAATTTTATATGAATGGAAATATATGAATAAGAAAAGGAATTAGTACAAAGCAAAAAGGAAAAATAACAAATCAAAAGAGAAAGGAAAATTGAGGAATTCAAACAATCAAGAAGCCGAGGGAATAAAGCAAGAAAAGAAAACAATCATAACGAAGAAGGGTAAAAAGGAGGGGGGGGGGGTTTGGGAACAGGGGCTATGAGGAGAGGGCAGGGATCCAATAGTTGCTAATCTTCCAACTGTCATCACTATTGAGATTGATCGGCTTTATTTCAATTTCTATGGTCTCCCTAAATTTACGATGATGAAAATGAGCAATCTTAGCAATAACCTTGGTCTCCCCAATACATATATGATGCTTAGTCTTCTCTGCATGCTCTGCCAAGGATGAAGACCGTTTCCTCCCATGCTTAATGTTAGTTGCGTGTTCATGAATCCTCTGATTAATAGAGCGCCCAATTTCACTAGTATAGGGGGTCCCACAGGAACAAGGAATAACATATACTCCTTTCATGTCCTTGGGGTCAACAGGGTCTTTTACAGATCTAAGCGAGCTACGAATGGTGTTAAGGGGTCTAAAGGTTGAGGGAACATTATGCTTCCTAAGGATTCTAACAATCTTGTTAGTGGTCCCTTGATTGAAAGGGAGATTCACCCCCGAGATTCGATTTATAGGGTCTTTCTTAACCTTGGGACCTTCGCTAGCTACAAGGAAGGCTTTCGGACCTTGGTGCCTACTATATCCATTATTAACAAAAACATTAAGGAGATGGGCTTTCTCTTTGTCAATGTTCATTTCATCATATATTCTCAGTGCACGAGTGGCTAGTGTGTTGAGAACACCCAACTTTTGAGTAGGGAAATGATGAGAGTTGGCATGAAGATACTGCTCAGTATGAGTTTTCTTCTGAAACACCTGGTGGGAGAAAGAACAGTGATCCTTCTTTGAAATGAGAACATCAAGGAAGGGCATGCACCCATCAACTTCTTGCTCCATAGTAAACTTTATGGAGGAGGATTGGTTGTTGAGATGTTGGAAGAACTGATCCAACTATTCTTGGCCATGATACGAGATGCACAAGTGTCATCCACAAAAATTTTCCATAGCTTAGGCAGGAGACGAGCTAAGGCTAGAGCCCTAGATTCAAAATCTTCTATAAAAGGATTAGCGACAATCAGGGATAGGTGGAGCCCATGGCAACCCCGCATGTCTGCTCATAGAATTCCCCTTCGAAGTAGAAAAAGTAGAAGAAGACAATTTTCTACTAATCGAGTGGTATTGGGGTCAGTGAGGCAAATTCTGACCTCAATGGCCTCCTTAATAGGGATGAAAGTGTAAAGGGATACTACATCAAAACTAACAAGAATGTCATCAGGGTCAACTTTATGCCCTTTAGCTCATTGACAAACGAAGACGAGTCTTTGATGAATGACTCAGTAAGGCCAGTGAGGGGCTTAAGCTTCAAGGTAAGGAATTTGGCTAGGAGGTAGGTTGGCCCTCCTATGGTATTGGCAATGGGTCTCAGGGGGCCCCTTCCTTTTGGATCTTTAGAAGACCATAGATCCTTGGAGTGATGGGGCTACTCTCAATAAGCTTGTGGCCCGAGGAACCTACAATATTATTGGATTTTATAGCCATAACTATTGTTTTGGAGATCATTTTTAGGGGATTCTTATTAAGCTTTTTATAGCTACCATTATTGATAAGTGATCCAACATCTTCTTGCGATAATCCTCTTTTTCAAGGATAACAACAACCCCACCTTTGTCAACTTTAAGAACGACGATGTCCTTGTTATGGTTCAGGGATTTGAGGGCACCGAATTCATCCTTGCTAATATTGTTTCTAGGGGGCTTTGCTTTCCTAAGGATGACAACACAGTCCTGCCTTATCGTGTCCTTAATATTATCAGGTAGGCCCCTAATCCCAAACTCTACGTCACACATAATGTCTTCCACGGGGATTTTTCTAGGAGCTATGAAAAAATTTAATCCCTTATCAAGAAGACTATAAACGGAAGAGGGAAAGGAAAAATTTGAGAGATTGACTACCTTACTTCCATTATTATTATTATTAATATTGTAATTATTATCATTATATTTTTCATTGTTATTGATACTATTATCATTATTATTATATTCCTTTATTATTAGGACTAATATCATTATCATTATATTTTTCATTGTTATTGATAGTAATAATATTATGTATTTGAAAATAAAAAATAAATTATTATTATTATTAGCTCTATTATAATCACTATCGAATATCCTACTATAGTCCTTATTATCGACCTTGAGACGTGGCAACTTATCGATAAGTACATTATGGTAACCCTTATCAGTTCTAAACCTAATAGAATCATTAGGACCATTATAGATAGGTCGTGAAGGAGAAATAGGGTGAAGCTTAAGCCCCTTGTTGGCCTTACTGAGCCATTCGTCAAAGACTCTTCTTCGTTTGTCAATGAGTTAAAGGGCATAAAGTTTGACCCTGATGACATTCTTGTTAGTTTCGATGTAGTATCCCTTTACACTTGCATCCTTTTTAAGGACGCCATTGAGGTCATCAATCGCCGCACTAACCCTGATATGCTCGATTAGTAGAAATTTATCTTACATCTACTTTTTCTGCTTTGAAGGGGAATTATATGAGAAAACATGCGGGGTTGCCATGAGCTCCCCCCTATCCCTAATTGTTGCTAATCTTTTCATGGAATATTTTGAATCTAGGACTTTAGCCCAAGCTCGTCTCCTCCCTAAGCTATGGAAAAGGTTTGTGGATGATACTTGCGCCATCTGGTCTCATGGCCAATAAGAGTTGGATCAATTCTTCTAACATCTCAGCTATCAATCCTCCTCCATAAAGTGTACTATGGAGCAAGAAGTTGATGGGTGCATGCCCTTCCTTGATGTTCTCATTTCAAAAAAGGATGATGGTTCTTTCTCCCACCAAGTGTTTCAGAAGAAAACTCATACTAAACAATATCTTCATGCCAACTCTCATCATTTCCCTACTCAAAATTTGGGTGTTCTCAACACACTAGCCACTCGTGCACTGAGAATCTCTGATGAAATGAACCTTGATAAAGAGAAAGCCCCTCTCCTTAATGGGTTGGTAATAATGGATATAGTAGGCACCAAGGTCCGAAAGCCTTCCTTATAGCTAGTAGAGGTCCCAAGGTTAAGAAAGACCCTAAAGATCAAATCTCACGGGTGCATCTCCTTTTCATTTAAGGGACCACTGACAAGATTGCTAGAATCCTTAGGAAGCATAATGTTCCCTCAACCTTTAGACCCCTTAACACCATTCGTAGCTCGCTTAGATCCGTAAAAGACCCCGTTGACCCGAAGGACATGAAAGGAGTATATGTTATTCCTTGTTCCTGTGGGACCCCCTATATTGGTGAAATTGGGCGCTCTATTAATCAGAGGATTCATGAACACGCAACTGACATTAAGCATGGGAGGACACGTTTGGCAGAGCATGCAAAGAAGACTAAGCATCACATATGTATTGAGGAGACCAAGGTTATTGCTAAGATTGCTCATTTTCATCACCGTAAATTTAGAGAGGCCATAGAAATTGAAAAAAGGCCGATCAATCTCAACAGGGATGACGGTTGGAAGATTAGCAGCTGTTGGATCCCTGCCCTCTCCTCATAGCCCTGTTCACCCCCTCCTGCCCCATCTTTTACCCTTCTTTGTTTTGATTGTTTTCTTTTCTTGCTTTATTCCCTCGACTTCTAGATTGTTTGAATTCCCCTATGTTCCTTTCTCTTTTGATCTGTTATTTTTCCTTTTTGTTTGGCACTCATTCCTTTTCTTATTCATATATTTTCATTCATATAAAATTGAATTAATAAGATACAAAACTTCCATTAAAAAATTAAGTTATTAATAATTTATCTTTTCAATTAAATTATTATTATTATTATTTAATTTTTTACTTGATTTAATATTAATAAATTATTATAAACTATAACGAATATAAACATATATATTTAAACTTTATAAACTTAATAAACATATTAACTATTTAACACATTTATCACCTAATAGATTTAGCCACATATGCATTTAAATAAAAACAAATTTGCTTAATAAACATATTATTTATTTAATTAATTTAGTTCTATCCTAACTTATCCCATAATCCTTCATATATGATTAGTTATATAATCATAAATTAAAAGAATATAATGTATAGTCATTTAAACTAATCAATTATTTAATTAATAAACTTTGATTTATCTTACAATAATATAATTTTTTACTTATTTTTTTATTAAAAATTTAAATTATTAACGAATATATTTAGTTATATTTATATTTAAATAAAAATAATTTAATCTAACAAATTAATTAATTAATTAATTAACTAGCTAATAAATAAACTTTCTCTAACCCCTGGTAGACTTTAATTTTGTTATAGTCTAGTCAATTGTAGGTGTTCTTTTGGTCAAAATTAACTGTTTTTGTCTAGGCTGGGATGATCGGTCTCTCTATTTAATTTGTTGCCAAGATGGATTTGGTTCTTCATCTTGTCCTGAAGATGAATCACAATTGCTCGTTCCAAAAGCAAATAAATTTTGATGTGATTATAACCAAAAACATCTCTCATAAACGTATTATAGATTACAATTCAACATGATTAAAAATACAATCCCTTGCTGAGTTGCTCAACATTAATCCTTAATTGTTTGATCTTTTCCCTAAGCGTTGATTTTTTGATATTTAATAACCCAATTGTTAAGTTTTATTTTTTGTTTTTAAATT
>APFE031549316.1:0-53078 GCA_000404065.3 Pinus taeda
GTAGGATTAGTCATAAATGGTACTTTTATCTCTTGGCTATTTCTGCTTATATTCTTAAAGTGATATACAGTTTTCAGTTGTTTATATGTTATTGCATGAATGTATGAGTTACCATTTGGCACTTCTGTACGGTGGAGCCATTTATTTATCTCTGATATATGAATAACTTATTATGCGATATGTTGTTCACAACTGTTTTGCCTAACTTCTTATGCAAAGTGGTTTATCTTAATTGATTTATATTCTTATAATAGCTTAATGATCTTTATTACCAGTTATTGTTCGAAATCTCTTTAGATCACATAATAGAAGAAATACACCCCGGGTTAGCATAGATTAGATGTGTTGTTTCTCATTAGATTACAATAGCATAGAGTTAGTTTAAAAGTCTGAATTAAATTAGCTTTAAGTACTCTTAGATCAGAATCATCCAACTCTGCACACACACACACCCTTAGATTGGGAAACTGGTCCCATTATCCCCAGTCGGACCCGCTATACCAAACGGATAAGGATCTGCAGACCAAGGTCTAGACCGGGTGGGTATCCCCCTTGTTGTTGACCCGATTTTCGGGGCTTCAACACAACTCAAGATAAATCTATATCTATGTGAGGAGGAAATCAAGGAACCTTTGTTGGGAAGACATCTGCATATTGTTGCAAAACAGGGTACCTCTTCAGCAACTTAACTTCCTCATCTTCAATTTCACGGTCAACTTTCTTTTCCTTAGGAACTTTCATTGCAAACAACGTGCATATTTTTATGTTGTTTCATTTGGCTTGCTTAATAGTGATCAAACTTACTAAAATGGGATATTTCCTTTCCTTGACCACACATTTTTCTCCTTGCTCATCTGATCATTCAATTTTTTCATAGAAATCTACCTTGGTCTAATGTGAATACAACCAGTGCATACCCAAAAACATACCATATTCACCTAGTGGGAATACATTCATATGGGATATTGTGGGAATACCATTGAGCTCAAATGCATAAGACCCTACCCAATGGCTAACCTTCCTTTTTATCCCAGTTGCTAGCTGAACTAGCCATGGTTCTTCATGCAATTCCTTGACTAATTTGCATTTGTCAACAACCTATGGATTGACATAACTATAATTAGAACCTTAATCAATTAAAATGGGAAAAATTTGGTCATGTATGTTACCTTCCATCTTAATGATGGATTCTTGGTGATCTGTCTAGTGGTTTTATGCTACTACATAGATTATTGCCATGCTTTAAGTCACCTCGCTCACCATGCAAGCCTGTTGAGCACTGTAAGCCTTTGGTCTCATATTTTTCTGATGTGGATGGTCTCTTCTTTTATGGTTCTCACCACAAGTCCATGATCTTAGTGGATTTCAACTTTCATACTTAGGCTGTGCTGACACTGGATGTTGCATGTTTTTATTTCATTAACATTAGTTCTCTGTTGAGGTTTTCTTACATGAATTGGTTGCTTACCTTCTTTCTTTTCTAGGATTTTCTTGGGTCAATTCTTCTTATGTCCAATACTCCCTTTGACCTGCTAGTTATTTTTTATTTTAGGTTTGTGTCTTGCCTGATCGTAGCAGTGCTTTAGCTTTTTAATAGCATCCTTCATCATAGGCGGCTCTAGCAACTCGATTTTATCTCTTAGTGCCATAGGCATCATGTTGATAAACCTTTGAATTTTAGCTTTCTCATTCTTGATATATCGTACATACCTCAGTAGACCTAGGAATTTGGTGACATATTCTTTGTCTGATAGTTACCCCATCTTGATTTAATATAACTCCTTCACCTTGCTATAATAATAGCGCTTAGACAAGTATTGTTCTCTAAATAGATTTTCAAACTCATCCCAGGTCGATTCTTTCTCGATAATGGCTCTAATGTTATTCGAACCCTCCCACCATATATCTAACTTCCCATTCAAGTTATAAGTGGTTATTCTAGCCTTCATATTGTCATAACAGTCATGTGTTTTGAAGAAAAAAAATCTTCATGCCCAACAACCAAGATTATGCATCCTCTTCTTTCTTCATGTTTTAATAAAATGTGGGTGGCTTGGATTTCTTAAACTTTGCAGGCATGTAATCCTTTCCCTTTCTTCCTAGATGATGATGATGATGATGGTGATAATTTTGATGCTGCTTCTTGGAAGCAGAACTAGATGGTCTTCTAGAATGATGCACCTGCGTGCTAGTCCCTCCTCTTGAGGTGCTCAACGATACATCCCTTGGCACAATTTCCTCACTTTCTTGCCTATGCCTCTTTTTGGACCTATTATCGTATACTCTATCGGTGTTCTCTTCTGACTCATGGTGTCTCTTTATGTCTATGTGATTGGCCCTCGTCTTAGATTTCCTCTTCTTCTGCCAATCCGAGACTTTGTAGGATAACTGCATTGACCTCATCTTGCCTTGGAGGTGTCAGCCTCTCGATTTAGATATAATTGATCACCTTTATGAACAAAACTTATTCAGCCTATAGAGTAACCATGTATGGTGGTCAATGGTGTCATCACCGCCGTGCACATGACTCTGACTCTACAACTATTGAAAAACCTCCTTAAAGTCCTCATTCTCCAAATATGCATTATGGGTGAATGGCTCCATGTGAATCAAAGTTCCCAAAGCTTTGATATTTGATTTGGGTGGCCTTGAAGGCATGTCAGCCAACTTATTTTTGTTTCCCTTCTTATACTTGATCACTAAATGAAATTGTTATAGAAACCCCATCCACTTCTAATTATTGGTTTTTTGTAGCTTACTCTAGGGTTTAAGGCACTATAGTAGCTGGTGCTCTATGTGTATTATTATCTCCTTTTCCATCAAATATTTGTTCCACTCTTCATAGTTTGTGCCATGGCATAGATCTCCTATCCATAGCTAGGGTAGTTAAGAACTTCCCCATGAAATACTTCAGAATTGTAGCATACAAACCTGCCTCACTGCATTAATATTTCTCCCATAGAATACCCACTCACATCTGTCTCCACTTTTAAGGTTTGTTGCAAGTTAAATAATTCTAGAATTAGTGCTTGACTAGTCTTCTTCTTTAACTCCTCAAAGGCCATCTACTAACCCTTTCCCCACTAGAAACTCTTGCCACTTGTTCTTATGGCATGGAGTGGTGTTGCTACCATTGAAAATGAGGCTTTGAATTTTCTCAAGTATCATTTCCCCTAAAAGAACTCCTAACCTTAGAAACATTAGTAGGCACCATCCATTTGATGATGGCCTCCATCTTGATAGGATCTATCTTCATATCTCCTCCACCTATAACATACCCCAGATACACCAAAGACTACTATGAAAACTTACACTTTTTGAGATTTTCTAGCAACTTGTACTTCTTTAATGTCTCTAGTACCTACATCAAATGTGAGATGTGCTCCTCCTAGGTAGCATTGTATACATGTATATCATCTAAATAGATAATAACAATTGAATCTATAAAAAGGTGCACTATATCATTCATTAAGCTCATAAATGTAGTTGGTACATTGTGTAGGCCAAATGGCATGAATAACCACTCATACAAACCTTGCCTGGTTTTGAAGGAAATTTTTTAGGTATCTTATTATTATTGTATTTATTTTTGTTCTTCAGGCTAAGATTTGAATGCAACTTCTAACACTTCTCCTCTATATGGTTGTCAATGTTACAATGGTTGCAGTAGTTGATGGGATCTTTTCACTGGTGTGTTGTGGCTATCGTATTTTTATATTTTCCCCCTTTCTACTTCCTCTTCCCCTCCTGTTGACAGTGTTGGATACCGCCAACATACAGGGGATCTCCTAGTTATGAGGTCCCAATTACACCTCACACCATTTGGTGTATGAGTCCCATCCTGAATACGGCCCAGATGTTATTTTATTAAAGATTTTCCTTGGCTTAAGTGGTTAGCACGAGAGAGATGTGCACACGTGCTTTTGAATGACCAAGAGAGTGTGCCTTATGGAATGCTCAATTTCCGATGTATCAAGTTTCTCTAAAAGATAAGTAATAGTACTGGTCTAATGGATACACACACACATAAATAATAAAGAATCGTTGAACATCAAGAGATATAGTTCACATATATGCCACGATCGTTAAACAATTACAACACATTTCCAATAAGTTGAGCACCAAAATCATCAAAATAGTTCAATTACTTTATTACATATGAAATCCAACATAAACCACAAACATCAAAAAAATAGTCTCAAAATATCTATTATTCATGCATGAAAATGTGTTGGATGAAAGGATTCAAGTATTAAGCAAAAATTCGAAGATACATAAGTACAATGAACACCACTAACTCCAATAGTGGATTGTTAGAGCCACTACTTCCTCTCCAAAAATAATATCTCTATCTATCTAATGCCTATGGGAGAAGCCAAGGTTAAAAGTCCTTTACATGAGAAATGGGGATCCTTTTATAACTTGAGGCATGACCTTTCATATCCTCACCACTCTTCGATTTCCAACTTCTAATTACCTTTGGACTTCAAAATGACTTTTGGAATCATATATGAATCTTGGAATTACATATATTTTAGACCTCTATACATGGCTCTTTTGTCCATTCATGACTCTTAGACTTCCACTTCTTTGTATTTATAATGATTGCATGATTACATCATAATTTCCACATCATTGCGTGATAAGGACATGAAAAGTCACTACTATTGATGACTAGGACTTGTAGTATAATTACATGGACTTTCCTCGAAGTTGGCATGGTTGCCACTCACGTCTTCCAATCGTTGATGTCTTCACCCTCCAAAGGGTATTTTATCTTATGGATTCTTCAGGGTAATTCGATCATCAAGGCTTCAATGTGTTCTTTATTTTTGAATGCTTCCTTTATATGCCTTATTTTCCCAATCTTCTTCAAGCATCCTTGCCATGTTGTTCTTGAATTACCTATAATTGCAATCACTAATGACAAGTGAACATTAGCTTGAAAAATCTCCTGTCGTAACATGTTTCATGCATATTTTATTTTTGTCTCTTAACAATGCGCTTAGGAGGAGTAAGGAAAGCTTATGGATGCAAAGGCGCACTTTGAAAGGCTGAAGGGCCGAAGAGAAGAAGCTTCAGGATGTGCTCACACGCGCAATAGAGAGAGGACTCAAACGAGGGCACAAGACGCATATCTGAAGGATGAAGGATGAGGTTTTGGTCTTCCCAAGTACATTTTTCACTCAATTGAGATAATGAGGGAATAGGGCGCATTCCTGAAGGTTAAAGGTAAAGGCTTCAAAGCTTCAAGGTGTGCTCATGCGGTCAAGAAGGCAAAGGAGGGTGGTGCATGGTGTAGTGTTGAAGGACAAAGGATGGGGCTTCAGGGTGTGATTATGTGCTCAAAAGAGGCCAAGGAGGGCACAGGGCGCATTGCTAAAAGTTGAAGGAGTTAAGCTTTGGGTCTTCGGGGTGCACTCATTCTCTTAAGGAGGGTTGAGTCCTTCAAGTTGAAGGAGTGCACTCAGAGGAAGACTTGGTTCTTCAAGGGAATAGTTTGGAACAAGGAAGTGGAAAGATGCTTAGGAGTATGCTGTGTGCTCTTGGAGGGTACAGGGCACACTTTCAAACAATGAAGGATTCCTGCTCAAGGCTTAAGAGTGCACTTTTGTGCTCTTTACCTTAATGGGTTCAAGTGAATAATCAAAATTTGTCTAAGTCTAGAGGATAGAACAAGGGGCAAACTCAATGAGTTTAGACATAAGATAACGTGCAACACATACCAACTCATCAAGAAAACTTAGACAATCTTGAAAAAAGATAAATAGGCATCAAAATTCCACTTTAAACACATTCCCCAAGTACAACAAACAAAGTGTGTGTGACTACGACCCAAAAGTGTTGTTTTACAAGAAAAAAATATGTTATGACCATCAAATACACTAGAGATTTTCTAATCAATGCGATGGTGCTTAAGAATAATCAAGAACATTTGCAACATTTAAAATGACTTGAAAAAACACTTGATGACCAAGGATAAACTTTATATAACACTTAGGTAGGCTCCAAAATTTGAATGTAGTGAACATTTTGGAGGGTGTTGTAATAGTGACAACACTTGGCGACACACTCAACGGACTTCATCTTCTCTACTTAGGAATAGATTTTTAGTTTAAGAGTCATCCCTTCAGGAAGTATTGATTCACCAATCATATTGTGTTGATTTCCCCTTTCAACCTGGTTATATACATAGTACCTCACTTCCTTTCACTTTATTCAAACACATAGAAGATATGCCAAATCACAATTGTTTCAATCTAATAATGAGTAATGTGATCGGTGAGTTTAAGATATCTAGAGTATGAGTTTCATCTCTAGTGTTGCTTTTCTACCAATTGGCCTGGACAGTACCCCAACGGAGTCACTATAGGAGCACAAACATTGCTTTGCTGCAAGAAGGCCTGGACAATAACCTCGCAAAGTCACTTACTTCACCTCCCTACGCAGGAAGCCTTTCTCTTCTTTCTCCCTTTATTTATTTGATTAATAGGACTATGCTTTGGCACTTATTATTTTCAATGGGATGAAGAGGGATCCTGACTTATTGAGAGAAGAAGAGGCTTCCCCTTCAGAGAATCATCTATATAACCTTTGATATTGGTTTTCTCGCTTTAATTTTTCCCCTTATCCTTTCTCTATTAGATTGGATAAGCATGTAACACACCAAGTAGATTTACACCAAGGTTCCTTCAATGTTTTCCTTTTGGATGTATCATATTTTCCATACAGACTTAGCTCATCCTAAGGCATCTTCCCAAACAAAGAAGAAGAACAAATAGATAGCCAAGCATTGTGGTTTTCACATTTTATCTTTTATTCCACCACAAATTCCTTCCAGGCCGTGCATTTTCACACCATGTCTTATTTATGTACAGTGACCAAAACACAAAAAACAAGACAGGACTTGACTTGACATGACACACATATGACTAACACATACAGAAAAGAAAACAAAATACAATATTGTACCAAAAAACGTAGCTTAGAGCTACTATTGAAAATAATCTTTAAATCTCAGCCATTTACGGGAAGAGGGTCAATCCTCCCATATAAATATTTCAGCTTGAAAGTGTTATGACTGAGCTTCTCTTCAATGGTAAATGGGACAATCCACAGAGGTTGGAATTCCATGTGTTTTCCTTTATTTTCTTGGGCTTTGTCCCACTTCAATATTACTAAGTCACCAACCTCTAAACTCTTGTTCCTTGCATATTTCTTATCAAACTAGCACTTAATGCAGTTTTCATGAACGACAAATATTTCTTTGGCTTTGAACCTTTCTTCCTCAAGTTTGAGTAAGGTATATATCCTACTTTGAACCAGAAGCCAAGGTATATCTTGGGATGCTTAAGAGAGTTGCAAATATAGGAGATACAATTTTGGAGGCAAGATAAATTCTTTACCATGAACCAAAAAGTATGGTGAGGTTTTGAGGGAAGGATTAGGAGTTACATGGTTGAACCATAAATAATTTGTCAAAGAATTGTGTCAGCTCCTTTTCTCAGATAATATGGTTTTGTTGATTATGTGGATGAGATTTTTGTTCATTGATTTAGCTAAACCATTTCTAATGCGAATTCATAAAGTTTCAATGAACAAAAATAAGTCGCATTATCAAATACAAGGGATTTTCGAACACCAAACCTAGTTATAATATTATGCTTCAAGAAGTGGATGACTTCCTAGTCATTAAATTGTCTTAAAGGAGTTTCTTTTATCCACCGATTAAAATAATTGGTCAATGTTAGATTGTATTAGTGTTTCTTCGACGAATGTGGAAATATCTCCCTAATAACATGCATTCCCCACTATTAAAATGGTTCCTCGACTGCTATTGGTAGCAGTGGGGCAACTGACTTATGATATTGATCATCACATCTTTGATAAGTCTAGAACTTGCAAGCATAAGCGTGAAAATCTTTGAATAAAGTGGGCCAGTAATAGCGAGCCCTCATTACCTTATGTGCATTTGTATTGTGTGCAGAGTGAGCACCTATCGATTTGTCTTGTAAATATTTTAGCATCTTCTTTGTACCTTTTGGCTCGAGGCATCTTAGCAAGATACTATTATGGTGCTTTCTAAAAAGCACTCAATGAAGAAGCTAGTAGGATAGAGATTTAAGGCAGATTTCCCTCTTTTATTTGTTTGATCACTGCATGGGAAATGCTTCATGCTCTAGGAATCGTCATATATCAGAATGCGATGGCATTGTAGATTTGGTATGGGGAACATGTTCAACATTGTACATTTCCATTTCCTACTCATAACTTGAAAAATATTACTCGGGAGCATCTCTCGCTTTAGTTGCAAGTTGACAGAGGCCATGACCCTTAATGGTATGAACTGGATTAAACTCCAGATCATATCCTTGTAAACAAATCATCCAATTTTCTCTCTTCTCACCCAGCTTCTATTGCATGAAGAATGTTTTCACCATTGTATGAAGCAAAAATATGATCGTGTGAATTTTAAGAAGATAGGTCCTGAAGTATTTCGCTGCCTTATACACAAGATAAACTTGTTTATTGATGGTGGGATAATTTAGCTCTGACCCTTGTAAGACAACAATCATGAAATAAATAGGTCATTTTTTTCCTTCTGCATCCTTTTGAGTCAACACGGCCGTAATAGATGAATTTGAAGAAAAAGTATAAACAAATAAATATTTTCCATAATCAAGACTAAATAATGGAGTCACGTCAGTAATAGCTTGTTTAATTTAAGTGAAAGCATCCTTCTCCCTTTTGTCTCATTTGTAAGTAGCATCTTTCTTAATCATCTCTTGAAGAGTTTTAACTATTTGAGCATAGTCAGAGATGAATTTTTGCAGGAAATTAATCTTCCCTGAGAAAGATTGCATAGCCTTCTTTTTCACCAGGAACAGGATATGAGTAATGGCTTCGACCCTTTCAGGATTAACTTTGATTACACGTTTTTACAATGATGTGTCCTACGAGAGTGCTCTCTCACACACCAAAAATTATTTTCTTGGGATTGAGAGAAATCCCATATTGACAACACTACTCAAATATTTTCTTTAGATGACTTGCATGATCTAATCTTATTTTCAAAAACATAGTAACATCATCTATATAAACAATCACACTTTGGCCAATGTAACACCCTCCTCCCACACTTTCCCAAGCTAATCATTCCACCAGGGTAAATATGTGACAAAGAGTTACTATGATATTATTAAACTCCCCAAGTATAGTTAACAAAGTGGAATCGACAAACCAAAACCAAACTAACCTTCCTCAAGAGCTACAAGACCCCCATGGGCTAACCCACCACTCCAAGTGCCTAACCCCTGATTTAACATGATTTTTAACTAAAATAAACCCCTAGTCACTCCCATGACAAGACCTTCATGTGATTGTAACCCTTAGGTTGCTCCCACAACAAGGCCTCCATGCAAATGTAGACTTTTTTCACCCATTTTTGTGCTAGCGATTGCGAGATTTAAGCCACTTTTTTAGGCTAGTCTCCAAACCACTGCCTAGAACTTCATGAAACTTTCATGAATAATGAATGCCACCAAGACAAATACTTTCACACAAAACTTATACAATAATTTGACCTAACCATGCTTATCCATGACATACATTTCATCAAACACATCATGAACATGTAATCTAGAAGTCATAATTCCATATCTAATCACAGGGGTCTCATACTTATTTGAGAATCATCAATAAGGTGTGATTACCTCTCACAATAGATTCATTATCATCTATTTGGTCATTCATTCATTAACATTTCATATACTAACCAAAACATGATGAGATCCATAACTCAAGACTGTCATAAAACCATGCTTATAACCAACATATAACCAAATAAACAACAATAATAAGACAACCATCATAGCCTCATAACAAGTAAGGGACTTCCACGTACCACCTGACCATATTGGGGTGAACCAAATATCTCTTTTAGTCAATCATCCCCACACCATATTCTAAGCATGAATGTGGGATCTCATGAAATAAATCAATCAAAACCAAACCAGAGATTCCATAGGCTAAACCACTCAACCCTCAACCAGTGATTCCACCTCAGAAATCACTAACCATAACCACACCAGTCTCTACCTAAGTTGTTCAGGGCTCTAGAGCATTTGTTCCAACATAGCTTTAGGACTAGTAACGCAATCCACATCTGCCGTAGGGCTCCAAAGCGTTTGTCCAACCAAGACTTTAGGACTAGTAACTCAAACCACGAAGAGCTCCAGAGCGTTTATCCAACTAAGGCTTCCAGGACTAGTAACTCAACCCAAGTTGTTCTAGGTCTTCCAGATTGTTTGTTCAATGAAGGATTCCAAGACTAGTAACTTAACTCAAGATGTTCCAAGTCTTCCTGAGAATTTTTCCAACCAAGGATCTAGGAACTAATATATCAACCCACATCCATAAGGAACATGAGCACCAATCAGAAAACAAATGGTAAAACCCACAACACCATGGCTATCTAAGAAATGGCAAGGCTAAAACCACTCTCAATCCAGGAAATCCTCCATGCCAATGAAAAGTCATAACCAAATAACCACATGCATACAACATACATGCCAAAACTAGAAAGAAAAGCATACATGCAACTCGACACCTGTAAAGCAAACCCATTGTAGTTTTTGATCTCGTTATCCTCTTGCACTTTCCTTCTTTTCCTTTGCCTTCTTTCTCCAACTCCAAGGTATGCCAAAATCCTCCAAGAGTGATCCAAGAAAAATCTAAGTGTGCAAGAGTATGAGAGAGAGAGAATAAAAGAGAGCTCGAAGTTGAAACTAACAAAAGCTAAATCTGACAAAAGCCATGAACTGATCTTCATAAGCCTTTTTATCATCGAGGCTTCTATTTTTTTCATTTTATTCTATTTTTCTTATATTTTCTCCTCATACAAATCAATGACCTTTCATATCCCTTTTCTCCTATTTTCCTTTATTTTCATAAATAAATGAAAATTAATGCATCTTTGTCTTTGCCAATTCCTTTGCCAATTTCCATAGCCATTAATTAACCAAATGAACACCCATTAGGATGCTTTTCCCACCATTCAGCTTGGAATATGTATCCCATGACCTTGGTATTATATTATTTTACATGGAAATTTAACTAGGGGTTGTTACATAACCCTCCCCCTTGGGGAAATATCATCCTCGATGTTCTATGACACCTACAACCAACAAGACCATTGAAATAAAAGAACATACTACCTATGGAGTGTTATAACCCATCTCGTTGCAGTATTACAATGACCTCTACTTAAAACATGACAAATATAATGTGTATTGAAGCTTTATAACACAACTCATTACGATATTTACAATAAAAACCACATATACTAATGCACATTTGCTTCAACTAGAAAATAACCATACGTCTAGGGATCTTTATAATACATCTCGATATAGTATTTACAATAATATATGCATATACACATATGCACATTTTCTCTAACCTGCAAATAAAAGGATATGATGCTTACATCAATAACAAGGAAATCTAGAGGCTCACACCTCCACCATCAAAGTAGTACCATGATTCACCTCCTTCCCAAGAAGTCTAGAATCCATTGCTAAAAAAAAAGTTCACATCCAATGTTCAACACTATGATCCTACGCCACTACTTCTGTTATGTCCCAAATGAAGAAAATTTGGAACAAACCCTTGAATATAAATTTTTCATTCATAAATAGAAGATTGCCATGTAAAAACCCAAACACTGGAAATTCGATAGAAACAATAAACCCATAAATGGCACATAAAATCTCATTAAAATATCACAACATGCAGAACCATGGGAAATGCAACAACAAAATCTAGCTTTATTATATAGAAATAGATGCCAATACAATAGCTGGGGATGGCCAACCAAGATATATAATAATGTCAATGTCGACCTCCAAACTGACACAGGAAATCAATCACTACACCTGTGGATTTTGAATGAATCCACCAAGGGGAGATGGGTTCTCACCCGATGTCTCTAAATCACTGGAGGGTTTTCGTCCTGGGGCTACCAATGGAGTAGAGAATCGGGTTCTCAACCTCTCATATAATAAACAATATCAAAATCAAGATCCAAGATGTCTCCAAATGACCTCCTCATCCCCTTTTATAGATCTGATGGACAAATCTCCAAGCCTCTAGAACCATATTGTTTTATTATTTAATTATTATTCTAGAAGCTCCTCCATTGACTTTATCTTAAGTGACATTGAATTTTATTTTATTTCACTTAAGTCACTTTTGGCCCTTTTTCTCCATTTAATTATTTTTCCTTAATTAAATGACTAATTAAAGCCATTTTTAACTAAGGAAAATGGCAAATCACCCACCATACTCTCTTCAGACACTAGAAGTCTCTTCTCAGCATCCCATCCTGTAGATATTCTCATTTTGGTTCCAATGAGCTATTACACTAAGGTGTTCCATCAATTAATCTTCCTAGAATGCCACCTCGAGCATAATTAATTAAGTTATGCCCAATAATAATGTTGATTTCTGAAAGTTGTCAGAATACAATGGAACGAAAGGCCAACTATGCAAATGATGGAATATGCCAAGCGAATGCCATCAAATCCCATTAAAACTCCTCAAAACCCCATCGGGACCCCTGATGACATAAACCTGCTCCACTGACTTGGCCATCTCCTGCCTTGGAAATACACCCTAGCTGTACTATGAAGAAGAATAAAAACGGGGACATGACAGTCCTCCCACCCCAAGATTTCTTGCCCTTAAGCAATCCAAATATGTGGACCAATCTAGTGGCTTGATGCAACTGAGACCTAATACCAGGATCTCATATGAACCACTGGATGATGCTCTGCTCCTGTGTCAACCCACCATCAACGGACTCCTCGATGCCTAGATCCCAAACCAATATCTGAGGCAACCTGTCATCAACAAATCCTCCTGGATCCCAATGCCACCAAGAAGGAGCATCAATTCTCCAAAACTCCTTTTGTACTATAACTCCGACTGTGAATGTTGCTCCATCAATTGCATACCAACTTGTTAAGTTATGGTATGTTCTATGCTTATAGCAGTTTACTTATCTTTCTTATTATTATCCACAGATTAGCAATCAAATGTGCAGATAGAACATTAAACGATCGACAAAAAACAAATCAAGACAAGAGACACAAGATGTGGCGATTAGCCAGGGACAAACCCCAATCTGGGGAAACCCTTTGATCAAATCTTCTTTTATCTTCAATAATTCAGCAGAGAGAAATAGTACATAAATCTAATTTACATCAGCGGCAACAAACCCTACATCATCCAAACTAGGGTAGACAATATCTTGCAAACCGACCGTCGAATCGGCTTGATTCCACCACCAAAAAATTCAGCCTTCAAAGGAGATCTAGATTGACCTACAGTGCAGTTATGAGGAGGGAGTCTTCTGGTCAACACTGGTCAAACTTATGATCTGCAGTTGCAGCCCTAAATTCTGCACCTTCCTTCCACACAGGTGAGAGAAGATTCTCTTTCTGCGTAGTAGGAGAAGAGCCTCTTTTTTGCGCAGGAGAGAGAGAGAGAGAGAGAGAGATGTGATGAGTGAGTGTCAAAATTAGGAAAAGAACTCCTGTATTTATACACAAATGTTGATGTTTGAATAGATGCGACTGTTGGGCTTCTGAGCCTACATGAGTTGCTGGTTGGCTTGATGATTATTCCATAATCAAAATAAATTCATATCTCCATAAATACTTATCAGAATCAGATGATATTTAGATCAATCCTACACCTCTCAATGAGAGGAATCTAATAAAAATATTATCATCCATGAATAAGATGACCCACATGGAGTTTGGCCCTAGTTGCCAATTTAAACACTCCCTCTCAACTAGGGAGAGCTCCATCACAATTTGTTTGTCGATCGCTACTATTCATCCATCAAATGCACTGCCCTGTACAGCTTGACCCCTACTCTACTCTACTCTATCCTACCTACTCTGCTCTATCCTTCCTTCTTTTCTCTATTCTGCTCTGCCCTATTCTGATTTGCTCTACTCTACTTTGTTCTGTTCTGCCTTGTTCTAATCTGTTTTTCCTTGTTCTGATCTGCTCTGCTCTACTATGTTCTACACTGCTCTTCTTTGTCCGAATTATGAAGAAGACGAAATGATTGAGGATGTATCATACTAACTCAAAGTCAGTCTCAGAGTGTGTACCACTGGTCCCAGACCAGTCTTAACTGACCCGAAGTCAGCGTCATACTGGGTACAACTACTACCACTAGTCCCAGACTAATATCATCCTCCACTGACTCAAAGTCAATCTCAGAGTATGTACCACTAGTCCTAGACCAGTCTCAACTGACCCGAAGTCAGCATCATAGTTGGTACAACTCCTACCACTAGTCCCAGACCAGTATCATCCTCCACTAACTCAAAGTCAGTCTCAGAGTATGTACCACTGGTCCCAGACCAGTATTTACTGACCCAAAGTGAGCGTCATAGTGCGTACAACTCCTACCACTGGTCCCAGACCATTATCATTGATCCCAAGTCAATGAAGGTCATCCTAGCATAGGGAGTACGGTAGATACAATGATGCGTCCATCGGTACTACTATGGTCCCTATCCTCATTTCCCTGCTCGTTGATCAAATGAGAGGTACTTCCCATGAGTCCCAAACTACATGGGTAGGATGCCTCGATAGGAGAACTAATCAATCATGTCCACAGGAGAGTGAATCATCCTATCCCACAAGAGAGTGAATCATCTTGTCCCACAAGAGAGCGAATCATCTTGTCCACAAGAGAGTGAATCATCATGTCCATAGAAGAGCGAATCATCCTGTCCAGAATTGCCATGGAGAGCACATCATATAGGCCTCATAGGAGAACTAATCATCTTGCTACACAATCTTCATGGATAACACATCATACAGACCTCATAGGAGATCTAATCATCCGACTACACAATCATCATGGAGAACACATCATCTAGACCTCACAGGAGAACTAATCATCCTGCTACATAATCGTCCTGGAGAACACATCATCCAGACCTCACAGGAGAACTAATCATCATGGAGAACACATCATATAGATCCCACAGGAGAACTAATCATCGCGCTACATAGTCGCCACGGGGTGTTTAAAGGGAAAGTTTTGATTCTTTTACCCTGTGGTCATATGTCGCTCCAAGAAGTACCCCGCACACCTCTGGAGCTAAAAGAGCTCCATACATCATACATGACCCTCATAAGAGGGTTTTTGAATGACACCAAGTCGTTCTCGGAAAGTCAAGAATTTGACCTTTCCTAGGGGCTTTGTCAGAATGTCGGTGACCTGTTCATCTATACCAATATGTTGGAGCCTTATAGCTCCCCGCTACACCATATCTCAAATATAATGGTACCTGATATTAATATGCTTGGAGTGATCATGAAATATGGGATTCTCTAACAAACGAATCCCACTCTAGTTGTCACATAGGATCACAGTGGTATCCAGTGTAAATCCAAACATCTCACTGAAGAGCTTCCGCAACCAAACTACCTCACAGGAGGCCATGCTAGCAGCAATATATTTTGCCTCGGCGGTGCTTAAAGCCACCGACTTTTTCTTCCTGCTCATCTAGGATATCAAAGCAAATCCCAAGGAGAAACAACACCAAGAAGTGCTCTTACAATCCACCACATTTCCTACCCAATCAGCATTAGTGTTTCCAAGTAGTCTCACATCTTCGGCAGTGTATCTTAACCCATAGGTAATTGTGCCACGTAGATATCTTAACAGATTCTTGGCACCAATCCAATGTATGTGGTCAGGTTCAACCATATTTTGACTCAATGTGTTGAATGCAAAGCACATGTCTGGATGGGAGTTCAATAAGAACATTAATGCTCTGACGAGTTGATGATACTCGGTGGCATTTCATAAGACAAGTCCAACAGCACTACCACTTAACTTCTTGAAGTCAAGCTCCATCGGGGTAGTTACGGGTTTGTTGTCCACCATACCGAATCTTTCCAATATCTTCACCACATATTTTCCTTGAGATAGGAAAATTTCCCTTGGCTTCTGCCAAACTTCGAGTCCTAGGAAATAGTGCATCAGTCTTAGGTCCTTTATTTCAAATTTAGAAGCCAACTCCCTCTTACATTTGTGAATGACAGGGTCTGCACCTATTAGAAAGAGTTCATCCACATACAACACCAGTATGAGAGGTTGGTCATCTTCAACCTTAAAGTAAAGGTTAGGATCAGCTTCACTCCTAGTGAATCCTAGCTTCATCAAGTAGCTATCGATCCTTTCATACCATGCTCAGGGTGCTCTCTTTAGCCCATAGAGATTCTTCTTCAACCTGCATACATGAGATTTTCGATCATAAATCTCAAACCCTTTGCGTTTCTCCACGTAGACCCCTTCTTTGTTCGAACCATGCAAGAATGCAGTCTTAACATCCATCTGATGTAGTTTCCATCCTTGTGAAGCTGCAAGGGCTATGATCGAGCGGATGGTAGTATATCTGGCAATAGGTGCAAATATATCATCATACTCTTTTTCTTTCGGTTCCCTGGTGTCAGCTTCTTCAGAACTCCTCACTGTAGGAAGATTGTTCACCTTGTTGAGAGCCATATCTTCGTCAAAGGTGACATCATGACTAATCACAACTTCCCTTTCATCGGCTACATGGATTCTATAGCCCTTAGTATTTTCACCATAGCCCACAAAGATTCCTTTCTTTCCAGATGCACCCAATTTATTCCTTTTCTCTTTCGGCACATGAAAATATATAGGGCCTCCAAAAATTCTAAAATGAGATATGTCAGGTTTCTTACTGGTGAAAATTTCTTTAGGAGTCTTGGAACCCAATGCTTGATGAGGGCATCAGTTTTGTACATATACAACGGTGTTTGTAGCTTCAGCCCATAGAAACTTCGGAAGTCTTTGATCATGGAGCATGGCACAGACATCTTCCACAATCGTACAGTTCTTCCTTTCCGCCACACCATTCTGTTCAGGAGTATATGGTGTAGTAGTCTCCCTCTTGATGCCAGCCTCTTTACAGAAGTCATGAAACTCGTTAGATTCATATTCAGTTCCATTTTTAGTCCTTGTATTCTCGATCAAGGCTTGAGATGTGTCACAAGACATGACACCTAGCGGACTTCCTCCGACCTGATATAATGAATCAATTCAAAACCCAAGAATGAAGGCATCCTTAAGATTATTTTTCCATATACGTACCTTGCCATTGTTGAAGGTCACCTTATAGCCTTTGTCTTCCATTGCCGAGATGGACACCAGTTCTTTTTGAGGTCAAGTATATATAATACATCCTTAAGTGGAGCGTATTACCTTGATTCAATTTAAGAGAGACATTGCCTACATCTTTCACGGGATATTTCATATTATCTCCAAGGATAATTTCCAGGTTAGTTTCTTTCTCTATCAGATTATGGAGAACTTCTTTGTAACCAGTGAAGTGCCTTGAAGCACCACTATCAATGAGCCAAATTCCCATTGAGTCTGAAGGAGCAGAGGTAGATAGAGCAGCTGGTAGATAATATTCATCCTGCTTATTTTCAACAATGTTGGATTCATACCTGGAATTTCTAGCCTTCTTGAATGGTTGTCCTCTTCCTTGATTTCCAGCACTCCTTTTACCTCTACTATTAGATTTGTCATTCCTTTGATTTCCATGAGAGGGATTTTGATCATCGTCCCAGTGTGAGTCCTTTCTATCAGGGCACTCCCTCACATAGTGACCTACTTTATCGCAAATGTAACATCATCCTTTTCTTCCACCCTTAGGTCCAGCCTTTCCTTTTGATTTAGTCCCAGAATTATTTATTTTCTTAGCATGAGAAGAAAAGGTAGTAGGAGGACCTTTAGGCATGGGAATTTCTTGCTCTTCTACCCTTGTTTCTACTTGAATACATCTAGCCATTAATTCCTTGAAACCAGGAATTACATTATTGTTCAAAAGAGTAGTCCTAAACATGTACCATTTGGATGGTAATCCTCCAAGAATCGTGAATGCCATTTCCCTATCAATAATAGTCTCCCCAATAGATAGGAGATTGTTCCTCATCTCGGTGATTCTTAAGAAGTATGCTTGCATACTCTCATCTTTGCCCTTCTTGATTTCCTTCAACTTATTTCTAAGAAACAAAACTTGATTTGCATCATTAACTTTAAATTTACTCACCAATCTATCATAGATTTCCTTGGAGGTGTTCAGGTCGGAGATGTAGGCCACCAAGCACTTGTCGATAGAGTCTTGGATGATCTTCTTTGTTTTGACTTCTTTGGTTTTCCATTTGTTCCTGGCAGCAGAAGGTGCATTTGATGGAGGCTCAACAATATTGCCTCTCACATGGTCCAACACTCCTTGATCTTCTAAGGTTATATTGATAGACATCTTCCATCCATGATAGTCAGCTTTCTCACGAAGCTTGTCTTCGGTAGGGAAGAGTGTTGAGGACCCCATAGTTCTTTTACGATAGCCTTGCTAATCTTTTCTTCGATGATTGCTCTTGCTCTTACTCAGGCTTTGTCTTCACCTCAGCTCTGCTACCATGTTAAGTTATGGTATGTTCTATGCTTATAGTAGTTTACTTATCTTTCTTATTATTATCCACAGATTAGCAATCACATGTACATAAAGTAAAGTGCAGATAGAACATTAAATGATCGACAAAAAAAAACCAAGACAAGAGACACAAGATGTGGCAGATAGCCAAGGACAAACCCCAATATGGGGAAACCCTTTGATCAAATCTTCTTTTATCTTCAATAATTTAGCAGACAGAAATAGTACATAAATCTGATTTACATCAGCAGCAACAAACCCTAGATCAACCAAACTAGGGTAGAAAATATCTTGCAAACCGACCATTGGATCGGCTTGATTCCACCACCAAAAAATGCGGCCTTCAGAGGCGATCCAAATTCACCTACAACACAGTTATGAGGAGGGAGTATTTTGGTCAATGCTGGTCAAACTTCTGATCTGCAAATGCAGCCCTAAATTCTACACCTTCCACATGTGTGAGAGAAGAGTCTCTTTCTACGCAGTAGGAGAAGAGCCTCTTTTCTGCGTAGGAGAGAGAGAGAGAGAGAGAGAGAGAGAGAGAGATGTGATGAGTGAGTTTCCAAATGAGGAAAATACCTCTTGTATTTATACACAAATGTTGATGTTTGAATAGATACCACTGTTGGGCTTCTGAGCCTACATGAGTTGCGATCGGCTTGGTAATTATTCCATAATCAAAATAAATTCATATCTCCATAAATACTTATCAGAATCGGATGATCCTTAGATCAATCCTACACCTCTCGACGGGAGGAATCTAATAAAAATATTATCAACCATGAATAAGATGACCCACATGGAGTTTGGCCCTAGTTGCCAATTTTAACACAACTCATCACGTCTCTCCAATCCAACCCTTGGCATAGACAATGGTCAATCTCATCATGCTGATGTCGTGCTGAAATATTGATGAGTGGTCAGCCTACATCCTGCTACCAACTAAATTAGGTGATATCCCTCATCTATGAGGGCTACTGCAATACAATGCTCCTGACTAAAAATGATACTCAATCAAAAGGATACTAGCTCATGATCTCTCACCAAGTCAATACATGGACACTTATGCAAGGGATATGTCTGTTATGCTGAAACTAGTCCATGCTCAGCTCCTAATGCTTTACTTTGATAGTCCAAAAATGTCCAAGAAATTCTGCCTCTCTCCCTCTAATGGGAAAAAGTAGGCAAATCGTGTGGAAAACCCCATCTATGTACTCCTGGAGAGGGTTGTTGCCTAAAAATGTTGCAGCTCGTTTGGCTGCCACTACGTTTGTTTGCACCTCATCAATGGGTAGTCTCAAAGATGGATGCACTACCATCTCCCTCACCTAGTAGGAAACTCCACGCTCCTCCAGTCACCAATCTCCTTCCAAACTGTCTTATTATACTCCAACATCTCCTAAGGACAAGTGTTAGTGAATAGTGTCACCTTGTCAAATGTCTGTACATCTGTCTGCTCCCCATCGATGACTGACCCCAAGGATGGTTGCGCATCCTACACCATCATGGGTTCAATATGCACCTCCAACTGGCTCTTCCAAAAAGGCTCATCATGCATATTGTGCACCCTCACGCTCCATCATATGTTGCTCATGCTGACTCATCACTAGTGGCACACTATCGTAAATGTCTCTCCTAGGACCCACAAATTGCTTATCATATGAATCTAGCCTAATTTTAATGACATGACATGACTCATGCTCTTCTATGTGCTCTCT
This sequence comes from Pinus taeda, assembly GCA_000404065.3. Classification (NCBI taxonomy): domain Eukaryota; kingdom Viridiplantae; phylum Streptophyta; class Pinopsida; order Pinales; family Pinaceae; genus Pinus; species Pinus taeda. Next base: position 20,282 of record APFE031549316.1, read on the forward strand.
ATGTTGAATCATCAACTGCTCATTTGCTCCCTGATCTCTTTCCCACATGGGAACAATCAACTGCTCCTCATACTCCTCTAACACACATGGATGCATATCTATGCTACTGTCATCAACTCCACATGACTTCTCGTTCTCCTCTAAGGTACCATCGTATGAACCCATGGACTAGTTTAACAAAGAGTCCTCATCCTGACAAACATAAAGAATATCTCCCTTCTTTACCACTGTCATCTCCTAAGTGTCACTCAAGCATGAGTGGTCAGGTCCCCAAGGTCCTTTGTCGATGAAGTAAAGTCCCTTCCTCCTCATCTCATTCTTGTTGTATAAGCCCCTAAACCTGATATGATCCTCCCTGGTCAACTGTCTCCTGAATAGCCCAATGTTCTGCTCAACCAACCTCTCAACTAGATCATAAGCAGTAGGTGAGACAAACTGCTCTCTCCTCCAAATAAACAATAATCAAGACTGCAACTCCTGACAGAGGAATCATGACCTCTCATTCAGGAGGACAAGATGGACTGCATGTGTGCTATGACTCTATCAGGATGATGTTTCCTAATGATTAAGAAGCATTGGAACATCTGCGAGATCAAACCATAACACTCTAGATCAAACATGACTTCGTAAGTCCTAGTCACAGCCATAACTTCTAAAATCTCACCTTCTTCCCAAATGTAGGACCTGCACTGTTGTCTAAGTCCTGAAAACTATCCACTATCAGCGTGAAAAATCTCCTCATAACATCATCATTGTAAGGATCTCTAGGGGTGGTTAGCCTCATGATGTAATTGAAACAAGAAGCAACTGGGAGTCTAACCCATTCACAAGGTTCCTCCAAGAACTTATGTTGTATGAGAGCAAGCATCACTGGTTTAAAGCCCAAATTAATTTCCTTCCTTCTAACTAACTCCCTTTGGAAAGGACAGCATCTAGTTCATCAAATTTGAAGAGAACTTCCCATGTGACCCTCATGTGCTTCAAAGTTGTCCCAAGTGCAAATATTATGTGTTCTTTCTCTGGCTTCTTCTGCAAATTTTGGTTGCTTATGGTTAAGAATGGTATGGATCTCTTTTGTGAAAGGTTTGTTGTCCAATTTTGTTTTCTTATATGTATTGCTACCTATGGAAGTGTTGCTTTGCTGGTTCATGAGGTGTTTTAAAAACTTCGTTGTTCAGCAACATATATGGAAATGATGGCACTGGTATCTCAACTACAATCACAACCATAACATGACAATACAAGGCTGCTACAACAACATGTAAAACACTATCGACAATACATACAGTCCCACTAACTTGACATACTCTAGCATCCAATTCCTATCATCACTCAGGACATTTATCGACCATTACTACCACGATATTTGATTGAATACATAACATATAAGTGGAGGATAGTAAAGATGAGAAATCTAGGAACATTCACAAAAAATTATGTGCTATAGGTCAGTGATGCATTTTAGCAACAATTTGTGTACGGGATGTTGTAGTTTTAAACTTACCTTGCATGAAAATACCAGGAAATTGAATAATACCAGTGAGCAATACCATGAAATTGAAGAATACCAGTGAGAAATACTAGGAAATTGAAGAATACCAGTGAGAAACACAGAGCAGAGATATAAGTGACGTAAATGTTGCACAGTTTCAGTACACACCTTTTTAGCATTAATGTACAGTGGACAGCAAGACAATGCCTTCGACCTTCTTCCCTTCGACTAGTGTAGCCTGTTAATATGCTCCATATTTCAATCTGCTACAACTTGTATCAATCATTTCCATGGAACCCTAGGACTCGTGGTGTACAAGAAACCCATAACTCTCATAGATTATGAGCAATATGTAGACCACCGTGAGCAAGGAAAAACAAACTTCCGACTAGACTTTCCACTGTATCCTTATTTTTGACAATGAATTTAAAACTATGCTCATACGCCTCTCGACTAATTTTGTTCTAGAACAATTCGATCATGTATAGGGTATACATGCACTGTACATACTAATTTCCAATGCACCTTCATCACTTTGCCCAGAGTCGGCTATCAAATTCAGAGTGTACCCTCTGATCTGATCTCTACCTCATTATTCTGAATCCCAACGTGCCACTTGTTTGTTTTTCAACGTAGTCAGTAATGTCATTTTTTCTTAACTTGTGAATAATCCAACTCGCTTTAGCTCCAATCAACTATAACGTTCGGATGCACATACTTTATCTCAGACCAAAACTCGTTGGCCTAATCGCTCCATCACAAACTCAGCTTATGCATTTTTATTCTACGCAGATAGCTGACCCACATACTACAGGTCCCATCTTTCCATGACTGTACTGCCTTCTGGTGCTCAGTCACAATGTGTTTGTGTACTAACACATCATATTTATGCAACTCGGTCATTGTTGTCCAAATCGCATTGGTCAACCACACCCTACGTGATCCACGTGTGCTTAGAGGATTTACTACTCAGTCAAGTCATTATCCACGTAAACTTAGCAATCTTAATAGTGTTGAAAGAGTGTTTCAATTCAGTGATTGAACTCAACAAACAGACACAATCTTTAGCTTGAACGTGATTCGGCATAGAACTCAAGCTACAATTTGACTGATTTGTCTTTCCTAGAAATTCAACTTAGCCCCCACGATTTCATAACTTGACGGCATAATTTTGTTATCCCGCAAATTGGTAGATTATTGTGTCCGATAAATAACTGAATTGTCTATTTTCTTTCAACCGAAGTCATGTCCAATGCATAGAACACGTTGACCACTCTTTACTCAAAATCTTAATACAAATCGTTGAATGTCTTGGAAATATTCATTAATTGTAGATTCTGGAAAACAAAAGCATAACCCCATGATCCGCTACAATTTGGTCCCAAGATCTTTGATGAGAGATTAACTTTTGTTAGAAGTTCTGCTGCTCTCTTATCTCACATGGCTACTCCCAACTTGCAAATAGTTCTGGTCTTTGGTAAATATGATTTTGTCTTTTTAAATGGGCTGCCAGATCGCACCATGGCCAACTTAATGCTCGACACACAATCTTCAGCAATTGTTAATCAAAACTCTCCTTTGCAAAGATGATGAATCATAGTTCGACTTCCTGAAGGTGGCCTCCATAAGCAATTATGTCTGGTAACTTTGGAATTGGTGTTCATATCAATGACATTCAGCCTCCATGCATCCCTTAATTATATTGACACCACCATGGATTACATTTGGGTATTGGCGTCCCTCCATAAAAAGACATACGGATCTCAAAATGATTTTAACGTCTCTTTCAAATAATTCAGCCAATAAAACATTCGGCTACAAGGTGATATTGGACACTTTTGCTTCGCAGATTGTAGCAGACTACAAATCCTCAAAAAAATTGTCTACCATTTTGAGAAAGAGATTTTGTAGAATAAATAACGTCAATGATAAATTTCTTCGACAAATAAAAAAAAGGAAAATTTGATCTTGCTTTCTCCAGAAGTAATCTTCCTTTGGCACTTCCAGTAAGATAACTCGTTCTTGCATAAAACCCTTATGCTCTGATATCAATGTAATGTCTCAAATGAAGAAAATTTGGAACAAACCCTTCAATATAAATTTTTTATTCATAAATAGAACATTGCCATGTAAAAACCTAAACAATGGAAATTCGATAGAAACAATAAACCCATAAATGGCACATAAAATCTCATTAAAATATCACAACATGCAGAACCATGGGAAATGCAACAATAAAATTCAAGTTTATTATATAGAAATAGATGCCAATACAATAGTTGGGAATGACCCTCTAAGATATATAACAATACCAATGTCGGTCTCCAAACTGAAACAGGAAATCAATCACTACACCTGTGGATTTTGAATGAATCCACCAAGGGGAGATGGGTGCTCGCCCAATTTCTCTAAATCCCCCGAGGGTTTCTGTCTTGGGGCTACCAATGGAGTAGAGAATTTGGGTTCTCGACCTCTCATACAATAAACAATATCAAAACCAAGATCCAAGATCCAAGATATCTCCAAACGATCTCCTCCCCCCTTTTATAGATTTGATGTATAGATCTCCAAGCCTCTAGAAGTATCTTATTTTATTATTTTATTATTATTCTAGAAGCTCCTCCATTGAATTTATCTTAAGTGACGTTTAATTTTATTTTATTTCACTTAAGTCACTTTTGGCCCTTTTCTCCAATTAATTATTTTTCTTTAATTAAATGACTAATTAAAGTCATTTTTAACTAAGGAAAATGGAAAATCAACCACCATACTCTCTTCGGCCACTAGAAGTATCTTCTCAACATCCCTTCCTATAGATCTTCTTGTTCCAATTCCAACGATCTATTATACTAAGGTGTTCTATCAATTAATCTCTCCGAAATGCCACCTCAACCATAATTAATTAAGTTATGCCCAATAATAATGATGATTTATTAAAGTTATTGAAATGTGACAGAATGAAAGGCAAACTGTGCAAATGATGGAATATGCCAAACAAATGCCATCAAATATCGTAAAAACTCCTCAAAACTCCATCGGGACCCCTGATGACATAAAGTTGCTCCACTTACCTAACCATCTCTTGCCTTGGAAATCCACCCTGGTTGTACTATGAAGAAGAATAAAAATGGGGACATGACATGTTCTCTCAATGAATAGTTACCGCTCATTGTTCAAGGGAACACTCCCAATGTGAATTTGATTCCATCTGACAATGACAATGACTAAAACAAATCCATCCCCTGGCCCTCCCTTCTTTGCTACACAGTCCCTCAGAAAATTTTGTCACCCCCTTCCGTGCAATCACACACCTTCCAAGTTCCACAGACATCCCCTTCTCTTTCACACAGTCCCTCGGGCGACCCCTCCCTTGGAAAGGTTTCCTTGCATCGGAAGGTCCAAAAAGCAAGGCATATGTCTGCCTCAAAACCATCATATCAGTCATAGCATGCTCATGGAAATAAATGGACACCATTGGGTACCAGTGTTCCATAATGGCCCTGCTCTTGAAGTGCTTTACCAACATACTAATGCATGTCTCAATTCCTTTTTCTTGTTGTTGCTAATTCTTGCAATCAGTTCCAACCACCCAACTAGGAATTTTTATGTTTTCCTGTACCAAGCACATATTGCCATTAAATTCAAAATAAATTTAAATAAATTCACATCATACCTTATTGATGGCCCATCAATAAATTACACTTGCAATGATGTTCATTTCTTGTCACAACAAGTCAAACTAGATGTTTGATCAAATCATCATGAATAAACATATCACATCCAGTCAGCTCAAAACATAACCATCATAAATCAAAATCATAGATCACATGCATAATTACTATGGAAATAAAATATTGATACTTATCCGTCAAAAAAGTTATTTGCTTCTACCTTTTTTCTTTGTCTTTTCTCCACAGTTCGCACATAACAGATCAGTTGCTGAACCCAACAAGCACCCAATACCTTCTCTTTTCTTCAATTATGTACACATACATATAGTGTACATCACACACATACACCAACACATGGTGTACAACACAACACATACACCTACACCCAGTGTATCCCATAACACAATACATACACCTACACCTAGTGTACACCACAATACAATACATACACCTACACCCGATGTACAAAACAATACATATACATACATAGAGTACAACACTATTATATGTGTCACGATACAATGACTACCCAATGCACATAATGCAGTACCCCATGTACATAACACAACATGTACACATGCACACAATACCACATGTACACGACACAACATGTAGGACATGCACACAATACCACATGTACAAGACACAACATGTACAATATGCACACAATACGACATGTACAACATGTACATAGTACCACCTATACACAGCACCACCTACACAATATGTACACAACACCACCTACACACCATGTACACAACACCACATGCATAACATGTACATACCACGTGCTCACAGCACTACATGTACAACATGTACTCAGCACCATATACACACAACACCATATGTACAATGTGTACACTATACCACATGTATACACCACCACATATACAACATGTGCACTACACCATCTATACATAGTATTGCATATACGACATGTACATAGCACCATCTATATCCAATACCGCATATGAAACATGCACACAACACTATATGTACACAGTACCGCACGTGTAACATGCACACAACACAATATATGCAACATGCATACAACACCATAGGTAATATGCCCACAACACCATATGTACAGAATACTACATATGCTACATGTGCAAAAATACTAGTACTACACACCTTAATACCACATTTTCCTTACCAAACAACCTTGTTTTTAATGTCTTTCCACTATCCATGTTTGTCCCAGCATGTCACGGGTTTCACTTCTTCCATTCATTTGATGTATCCCTCAGTCTTACTTGCCATCACATAAGCATATACATAGTATAATCACATAATATCAATTCATATCCACATGATATTGACCTTATATATCTGTCAGGGCTACTCTTCGCACTTGATTCCTCATAGATCAAGAACCTCTTCATGCCATTCACCTACATAAACAATCATTCCTCTACAAGCATTATCTCTTACAACCTTGCCAAACAATGGCATACATACATACATATATAGGCATCAACATAACCATGATCACAACATAATTACCAGATATCATAAGGTCAAGGTTAAGAGAACTCCCTTTATCCATGCACAACATGCACAACATTGACAACAACAATTCCTAGCATTGCCAAGGCATCTAATGCCTCAAATCCATTTGATTTTCCTTTCTTTTTGCCTTTCTCATGATTGTTCTGCCACCATCCATCTATCCCAATGGACCTAACCAATTAAACTAGATGTTATATGTGTACCTTTAACTTCCCTTTAGTCATCCACCAGGTTTCCGTTTGGGTCTTGCATTACTTGTTGGTTACCACACATTGTTAAAAAGTAATTAACAAAGAAATAAAATACACAAAATATCATGGAAACACAAATATATAAATTCATAAAACAAGAGAGACACAAATATATGTGGTTCACCCAATTCAGGCTACATCCACAGAGAAATAGTCGGTCCTTCCTTTTATATTATGTAACAAAATGAAGAGATACAACCTATAGCAGGTCCGCTGTAATTTTCTCTTCGCTTTCACACAACCTCTCTCTCTCTCTCTTAGAATAATCATACACAACCGAAATACAATTCCCTCATATAAATCGAGGGTTTCCTTCTAGGGGAAAAAACCCTAAGTTAAACATAACTTCTACCATCATATCATCTGCCTAATGAATGACCCAGATTGACTATGAAATTACAATATTTTACAAGGCAATTTTTCACCTATGTTTAGCTTCATGAGTGCTGCCCCCGAACCCCCTCCAGGGGGGGCTCTTTAAAAGTATTCCCCCCTCCAGGGGGGGCTCTTTAAAAGTATTCATCACCCCCCCTAGACCCCTTTGGTGGATATCATATGGGTAGCATTACCGCTTTGTTTAGTAACTAGGGTCCAACATGGCTGAGACCACTGAATCAAGAAGATAATCAAGCTCCAGACCCAACAATGTTCCACTTGGAGACTGATCATAGCAACTCCATCGTGTTGAAGAAAGTGTAACTAGGTTCAGTCTTCATAAATGTACCTTTGATATTTGTATTTATTCAAAAAAAGAAATTTTATTTATTTTTAGATTTATCAATGAGTTTCTTGCTCATTGAAATAGGTCTAGCACATGTTAAAGTGTTATAGGTGAGTCAAAGAATCAAAAGAAAAATGTCGAAGACCTTAAGAGAATGTTACACCATGTATATATTTGTATAAGAGTCAAATAATTTCTCTCCAAGCAAATTCAAAGTCCTCCCCGTGTAATGACATCATCAAAGAAGAAATTCTGATGCAAAAGAAGTGAAGTCAGCCTATTGTCCTCAATTTGGCCTAAAGGAGGGACAATACTCTATATATAGAGTTTGTCCACTTCTCCAACGAAAAGCCTACAATACCTTTGAAATCAGGAAGAAGGAAGATGAGTTAAGGGTAAACGGAAAGCGGGCTTAAGAAGCCTCTAGTGCAGCGAAGAAGGAGAAGTCTAACCAAAGTTGAAGGGACTCTTTTTAGGGTGAAAAACAGTCAGACGTGTGAGAAAATAAGAGCATTATGTGGTCATAATAGTAGCAATATCACAGTCATACATATCTTACTGTTTGGGCTAGTAACTTAGGCCTATAAGGCCTCCTACTCAAGTGAAGAAGAGGGTCACTCAAGCGAAGAAGAAAGGAGCCAAAAGCATAAGGGAAAGCTCCCACATGTGTGAGAAACTAGGGTTGCAATGTTGTCACATCACGTCTGCAAATACACATCAAGAAGAAGCTCGGTTGGACAAGAGAAGGAAAATTATCTTCATAGGTGAAGGATCTCACTAAGGATCAAAGATAAGTCTCTCTTCTATATCTCACATAATAAGTTCTATCAGCAGTTGCTGAAAGAAGAAGGAGGATGAAGTGTCGGGGAATGAAGTGCCAAAAGGAGAAGGATGAAGTGTTGGGAAACAAAGTGCAGGAAGAAGGAAGGACTTGACTTATGCCTAGAGTATATTCTTGTCAAGAGGTTTGGCATTGATCATTAAGAAGATTCAATAAGAGAAATTTACAAAAGGGGTTTCCTCTCTAAGAGAGAGAGATTTTTCCATGGTAGAGAGCTAACATCTCTTGTTCTTGTTCTTATGTTTTTTATAGCAATTTGATGAAGTAAACACACATGCATTAATAATAAGAATAATAATATTAAGCTAATAAGATAACTTTTAAAAGAGCTTCAAAAATTGATATCAAGTAATAATAATCCTACTATACATAACTTCCCTTGATTATTCAACATGGTATCGGAGCTAAGGTGACACATCAAGGAAAGGGCATCTCAAGAACACTCATTAGGTGACTCATCAAGAAAGAACATCTACAAGGTTGAAGTATCAAGCCAAGAAGTCTCAATCACATCAAGGACAAGAAGGTCTACCATCTATTATTCATCAAGGAAGACTAGAAAGAAAGAAGAAAAGCCTTATATAAAGGAACCTACAAGAAGAGAAAATCAAAAAGGGGCTTACATCAAGCTACAAGTTATCAAACAAATCTCATCATCAAGCAAGTCCACTTGGAGAAAGCAACTTGAAACACATCAAGATATAAGGAAAGAAAGCCATCAAGTCTTCAATAAGAGAGGAATTCCACTACATCTCAAACTACATCAAGTAAGTATATGTCCCCTTCTGAATATACCTCAATGTCTTTTTGCAAGTAAAGAAACAAGTTGGTTGGGACCAATAACTTCCTTGCATGGAAGAAGAGGAATGGTTTACTTCCTAAAGAGAATGAACTTCTAGATCACATCAAAAGGAATATCATTATCCCCACTAAGGAACAAACTCAAGCCTTAGCTAAGTACAATAAGGATGACACAAGAGCTCAAAGGATTCTAATAGAATCTATCAATGGCTCTCTCATTCCTTATGCTCCAAACTTGAAATATCAAAAGAAATCTATGATAAACTAATAGAGTTATTCTTGGTAAGAATAGTTGGAGAAGTGATATCTCTACAAAATGATTTTTGCAAGATGAAGATATCAAAGGAAGGAATAGCTCCATACTTCATGAGGATCTGTGAGATGAGGGATCAACTTCAAGATCTAGGTGAGGTCATGTCTAATAGAGAAGTGACAATTGTGGTACTCAATGCTCTACTTGAGGATTGGGGCAACTTCACATCAAGTACATATGCCAAGAAGGAAGCTACCCCACTAAGTGAACTATGGTCTCTATGCAAGATAGAGGAAACTAGACTCAAAGAAAAGGATGATGTGGGATCAAAGGAGCAAGAATTTGTAACCATGGCCAAGAGAAAGGGAAAATTTGGCAAATTTAGTCCACGAAGAACAAGCAATAGAGATATGTCCAAATTCCAATGCTTTGGATGCCAAGAATATGGACACTACAAAAGGGATTGTCCTAAACTTATGAAGGACAACAACAACAAAAGAAAAGGGGAAGAAGCTCATGTAACTCAAGAGGTGAAAGAATAAAACAAGAAGCAAAAGAAGGAAGATCCTCTAGATCTCTACTATGACTAAGTCAAATTCTTTACTTAAAGTCTTCTTTCAAAGTTTTGATCAATATAGGAGCATGTAGAAATAGAATAGAATGCATGGTTAAATATATCTTCTAGAATATAGGAGTATGATAGATATAGCTCAAGATATTCATGTAGAAGGAGCATACCTATTATAGGACCTCATCCACAATGAAAGAATAATTGATCATGATTAAGAATCTTAGAATGTCTCTATCATCAAAAGGAAGAAACATTTGCAGGGTAAGGGTCTTCAAGATCCTATGATGGAATTTTCAAAAGAAGATTCATAAACAAGGTCAGATGTCTCATTGGGAGTCCCATTCATGGGATTCAAGAAAGGATGATATGCAATCAAGAAAATATGAAGCAAGAAAATTCTACACCAATCAAGAAGAACCATCACATGAAGCGAAGATGATGAAAGCAGAATCAAGATGAGGTATGTATGGATCAATGTTTAATTCATGTCATCATATGTATTATTGAATCATGGGAAATTTTCTAAAACATGATCAAGTATAAAAGGATCTTTTTCTATAAAGACATGCTAGAAAGCATGTACTACAATAAAATGAAGGTCAACCTGAAGAAATGCTCTCATAAGGAGTATGAGGTTGGCGACTAATCCAAGAAGCAAGTAAAGAAGAAGTGTTATCATAACGAGTATGAGGTTGGTGACTAATCCAAGAAGCAGGTAAGGAATAAGTGCTCCCATAAGAAGTATGAGGATGTTGACTAAACAGTCTGAGAAGAAGCAAATGAAAAAAGAGATCAAACATGTAAGAACACCATGGACACAAAGAAACATTATCTAACAAAGATCTGGTATAAGACATCTCCCGAAAGAAGGCATGACAACTCTGACAAAGGAAGAAAAAGATCAAAGGACCCTTGACACCTATGAAGGCCTTGGAGATAGTAAGGTGTAGATAACTGATTCAACTCTACAAATATGTCATGATGAAGAAGCCATCTAGCAAAAGCACCTTTTGATGTTGAAGCAATATCAGGATGAAGTCATGAAGGGCTACTAAATCAAAGTATGGGAACAATCAAGTACAACTAAGAATACATGTGATAAGTATTATGAAGCACAGACAAGATGAAAAATGAGTAGTCATATGACAAAATTACTTGATATATATCAAGAAGGCCACTTTCCATGAAGGGAGAAATGACATGAAAAATCAAGAAGGAAAGTGCTTGATGGTTAGTGCCCTACCAAGAAGAAGTTCAAACAAATACTTCATGACATCAGAGGAAAGAAGGAGATAAAGCAGTTGAAGGACCCATGAAGAATAAGTTGTTGATGAATAGATAAGTCCCTAGCTAAGAGGGAGTTCTAACAAGTTCCCAACTACAAAGGATATTGGGAAAGTTCCTTATCAGAGGAAATTTGGGCATGTCTTCCTCAATTAAGAGGAAGAGTTAGACACAACATTCTTGTATTCACTTGGGAAGAAGGAATGGGAGGATTGGGTAATCATTTGGCATCTTATGCTCTTTGAGGATGTGTAGGGAATCCAAGACAAGAGTAGCAAAGTCGACCAATATTATTTGAGGGTTGGAAACCCAAGACAAGAATAGTCCTAGAAGGTCATACTCAATGAACACCTGGGTGGGTATGTACATTGAGAGACAATGACTAAGGTGTCTATAAGACATTGGTCTTGCCGGCATTGTGCTCTGATCTTATGAGTGATAGAGTAGTTAGTCAAAGGCCTTGCTATGAACAATGTTGGATACCATGATGCAATAACAGATGGATTGCCAATCTGGTTTCTCTTATGTGAATTCTTAAAGATTGAAAAATAGCCAAACATGATTTATGAATACCTCCCTAGTTAAGAGGGAGTGTTGAAGAAAGTGTAACTAGGTTCGGTCTTCATAAATGTACTTTTGATATTTGTGTTTATTTAAGAAAAGAAATTTTATTTATTTTTTTATATTTATCAATGATTTTCTTGTTCATTGAAATAAATCTAGCACATGTCAAAATGTTATAGGTGAGTCAAAGAGTCAAAATAAAAATGTTGAAGAACTTAAGGGCATGTTACACCGTGTATATATTTGTATAAGAGTCAAAGAATATCTCTCCAAGCAAAGTCAAAGTACTATCCATTCAAAGACATCATCAATGAAGCAATTCCATTGCAAAAGAAGTGAAGTTGGCCTATTATCCTAAAGTTGGCCTAAAGGCAGGACAATCCTCTATATATAGAGGTTGTCCACTCCTCCGAAAATAAGCCTACAATACCTCGGAAATCAACAAGAAGGAAGATGAGTTAAGGGTAAATGGAAAGCAAGTTTAAGGAGTTGTTGATGGTGCTGGACCTGTCAACATGTCAGGGGATCTCTCTAGTAAGAAGTCCCAATTAGACCTCGGATCATTTGGTGTAGGAGTCCTAACAGTGGGTCGTATGGTAATGCCTTGACTGCGGTTTTTCATAAAGGCAAGTAAGACGTCCCTGTTGGTAGCAAGGGTGTGACAGCTGTGACGAGTCAAGGAAGGTGCATGAGAGGTTCTAACACATGGGGAGTGAGGTGAGTGTGCCCCTTGGAAAACTGTAAGAGTACTAGGCTTGGAAGGGAAAAAACGAGTAAAGATGCATCACTGGCTGGAAATAAAGACCATGAGCAATCCAAAGTGACGTTAGAACCAACAACACATCTGCAACATGATTCATACAATTGCATACAAAATAGTTCATACACAAAAGTGTAAGTTAAATAACATACATTGCTACAGCAACTAGAATATTCCAACTACAATAACAACATATGAATGAAAATGTGTTTGCTGTGTTATATTAAGAAGTGTAAGTTCCTGTCATACAATACATCCATGTACACCCGCTAGTTCCAATAGTTGAATGTTACAACCATAACCGCCTGTTCCTCCAAAGAGATATACTAACTTTGCGCAGTGGAGAAGCTAAGGTGCATTACAATTTTGTCCAAGCTTTCTCTAAGATAGTCCTATTGAAGCTTGGCCAACCAAAAGCCTCTAAAATGAGTTATGAGGGACTATTTATAGCAAATGGTGGGGTGGCCCTTGACACCCCCTTTGTGATAGTTCATCTACCCTCATGACTCTTCATCTACTCTATGACTGTTACATCCAACTATTGACACTTGAACTTACACTTGACAAGATGTTAAATACAATGCATATGTACCCATGTGAGACAAAATGGCTTGAGCAAGCCATGCAAGGCATCACTATGACTCGGACAACTGTGGGAAGTCCAACTCTTCGACATCCTCCCGATGATCGACAGTAACATATTGATGCCAAGATCAGTAGTCTGTGATTGTGTCCGTGCACTCCAAGGTGACATCTTTTTGGAACCTGACTCTTGCCTCCATAGCATCTGGGTACACTGCTCGGGCTCCTCTGTCCAACTCATCTGAAATCATGCGCATCATTGTCTTCAACATGGCCAAACCAACAGCATACTTGTGCATGATGTCTGCATTGATTGTCAAGCATGGGCTGGTGGCTATGCGCATCAACTCGTTAAAGTATGATTCAAGCTCTAGTCAGACTTGTGCCTTTGTCTTCACCTGGGTGAGAGTCAAAATATATGGGATCGCATGTGCATGCACCACAACATCCATACTCTTGGATACACGTGCATGGGAATCCTATAGACTAGTGATAAGATGCGGGAGCTCTTCATAGTTCCAGATCTGACTGCGGATGCGTTCCTTCATCTCGACCACTATGGGGTTCATCATCTTAGGCAAATGAAGCGTGTCTCCCTTGTATCTCATCGTACATGTTTGCATGTAATCAATAGCAGCATGCACATTCAACAAGATACATGATCTTCTAGCACATCGTTGCTGCCATCCATTGAGATGGATGACTGACTTATGCATGGTACCAAACTTGGAATACAATGCCCGCATGACTATGTCAAGGGAAAACACTTCATCTACTATTTCCTTCTTCAATTTTTCTCTTGCGGATGTTTTAACCAATTCTCCTCCCTGCTTGGCCCTCTACAGTTCCTTTGCCATTCGCTCGTTCTCAACTATCAGAAAGTGAACACTTAAGCTACTGTCTTTGGCATATGCTCTAGTAGCATCGACCAATGCTACTGGATGTTTGCACAAGTCAGACATGATCACTCGTTCCTCATACTGTGCGGGAGATGTGTGATCTTCCAAAGTTGAAACTCTACAATATTTCACCGCTCTATGTTGAGACTCATCGAATGAGATGTTGTGCATCTCTTCTTCTGGCTGATCTCCAAGGATCTCAGTGTCTCCTTGGTCGCTTGGGATTTCTCATCTTTTGGATGCAGTGAAGTTGGTGGTTCGACCTCTTGGTGGTGAGGCATGAGGTCGATGTCTTTCTCTAATTCCTGTCGCTCCATATCCATATCCATTTGTTCAAGTACTCTCTCTACCTCTAGATCGAAGTCCTGCTCCTGTGATAGCTCACCTTGTTTTCTTGATGCCAGCTGTTTTGATGAATCCACTACCTGTATGGGCGTTGTTCCATCTATCTGTACAAGTTGCGCCCCCTATTGTACATGTTATTGTTGTGCTTCTCACTCCTATTTTCACAGCTCTTGTTCCTTCCAGAGTTGCTCCTTGAACTCATGCAACTCCTTCTCTGTTTCCTCCATTCTCTGTTTCTATCTCTAGCTTTGCCTGTTTCACTTGTTGCGTTGTTGCCTCTTCACCTCTATAGCCATATTTTCTCTCTCCATAAGTGGATCTACTCAGAACTTGCATCTTCTCATTTCTTCCATGCGATCGAAAATCTTCCTCTTGCCCTTGTCGTTCACTGGTATATTCACCTTTGTTGATGCTGCTACTTCTGGTGCTCTTAAGGATGTTGCTTCACTAACCATTCCACAATGAAGTTGATTGATTCATTGAGTCTGGAGGAGTTGTAACAATATCTCAATGGTTCCTCCTCCGCGCAATGACATGCCCTGTTGATCCAGTTGAATTGTACTCTTGTGCAGTGATCTTTCACAAGACAATGTGGGTCATACAGATTGTAACTTCAGAGGTCAAATGGATACTACTTCATCTGCTCTACTTCAACATCCACATGCTTGAAAGTCTGAATCTCGTATAACCCAATGTGCAATGAAAGAGTGGGCCAAGGTCCCTTCTTCTTCTAGTACAACCTAGCTATCAATCCTGCCAAGATGTGATATGCTACTTCCTGCATGGTGATTATGTCCAAGGCAAACTTCAGTAGAACATGCGAAGGATTCTCTGCATTGTACATCTATATGAAGGTGTCGGATGGTGAGGCATACCAATCAACAATGTCTATCAGTGCCTCCATTGCTACCTTTGACATGTAGGATGGATCCTATTTGAATATCATCTTGTAAAACAGGGTGACAAAATGATTAAACAGTCGTGTGATAACTCCTTTGATGCTGCATTTGGATAACATCTTACAGTAAGTGTTCACAGTAGTCTCCACTAGTGTCCATGCCCATTTCAAGACCAGGAACTCTTGTCGAGCACAGATTGCATCCAAGATGTAGGCAGATATGTAGATCTCTTCTTGCCTACCTTTGGGCAGTTGTCGAGCCGTTGTTTCCTGTTCCTTCAGCTGATGAGCCAACATGTTGGACCAGTTACATGCTTTTTCCTCTATGGCCAGTTGGTCCAGTTCGATCACCCAACTCTATGGGAAGGTTTCAGTGCTTTCTTGGCCATACAGTCGACATGCAAAGATGACCTAGTATTGATACGCCTTCCGTAGTATCTTCGACTTGTAGATATGGTTGGGTGTCATCCTGAATTTAGCCGGCTCCTTCACCTAGTTCTTCAAAATGTCTCTAGAGTTGGCATTGCTATTGGGTAAGATGAAGGGTGTCTCCCTAATGGTCACGGGCTCTATCAAATCTGATACATATTATCATAATCTTGTGCCCTGAAGGTAGCAATCTTCGTCTCGCTGACACTACTCAATGTCATCGTCTCAGGATAGGTGTGCGAAACAATCCAATGTATCATGTCCACGCATGGGAGCATGGGATACCTGCATGCAATCCAGTAGAAGCTAGACTTGTGGATGTTCACATAGAATTGGTGGTCTTCGAGGTCTTCCCCAAATGTGTCTGCAAATGCATCATTGACCTCTTGCCATTTCAGCTTAATGTCCTTGTCTAGAATCAGTTTAGTATCTTCATAGATCGGTAGACTTGCGGACAATCACTCAACTGTTTCTCTAGTTGAACTTCTGTCAATGTCCTTGGATCCTTCTCACTTGGAGGCCATTGATCCTGAACTGCAAAGAGGCAGACGAACACCTACTAGATCTGGAGACAAAGTGACATGCATGGCAAGAAATCTGTCAGCGAAAACCAAATAAAACTTGAGGAAAGACATGCAACATACCTGGGGATTGATAGGCAAGGATTGCACAATTTCTTCTGGGAGGTTGGTTGACTGGCTGCTAGAACTACACAAAAGGCAATCTAGGTTGTCTGGGGAGGCTAATTGGCTGCTATATTTTCACAATGCGCAATCCATGTTGGCCTGCTGGCTGTTGGAATTGCGCAATGCAAAATTTTAGCTGGCAATGGTTGCAAGCCTAGTGACTACATTGCGCAATGTTTTGGGCCAGCAATCACTATCCCTCAGAATTGCACAATGCAATCCTAGAGGGTAGCTCTTGGGTAGAAATGCACATTTCCTGAGAGGAAGATAGAGCCTTCCTTCTTAGGATTGCGCAATGTTGTCTTGGTGAGGCAGGGTCTGGGCCATGGCTGCCCAGACCCGTCAATGGGCAACTGAAAGAAAATGTGATGTTGAATGCATGGAAATACTGAGTGTAAGAAAAATAAAATGATCATGCATGCAAACAATGAATGAAATATTCAGAAAATGGAACGAAATGCATGTGGGCGAAGCAGGTTGTCGAATCAGTGACCGTTTGTGCAAAAAAAATTCATGCATGCAACAATAGTGAGATGCTAATGAAAACTGAAACGGTGCTAGTACAAGATAGTATGCATGTAAACAATAGCAAGCATTCACGGAAATCAAGCAAACAACACTCACACAAGTCAAAACATAAGAAGCGATAGAAATGATTCAAAATACAAGTTGAGACCACTTACCTTTGAATAACTAAGTTGGATGTGTTGAAGAGTCCTGGGTGTGATGTGGGATGTCAAAGCTCCAAGATCGATGTGAAGAAATGACCTCTGATGCATCGAATAAATAAGTTTGAAGCTCATGACGAGAATGCCACAAATCTAGGAAAAAACGACACTTGGAGGAAGGATTTTAAAAGATCTTTGCATGTAACCTCCAGCTGCTAAAATTATCTCCCTAAAATCTAGGGATGCTTTTTGCATGTTTATTTTTATATTCTAGGAAAAAGAAGCCCATGCATGCAAGTCAAGTTTCTTTGGTCTCGGGTGGAACTAGTCAAACCAACTGCACATGCAAGAGCCTGCTCAATTGTTGGGAGAAAATGTGCATTTCTGGGAGGGAGTTGGGCTGACTACCCAGGAGATTTGACAATTTCTGGGCAGATAAGTTGACTGCTGCCTAATATTGTGCAATTCCTGGGCTAAGCAGCCCTACTAGGATGAATTGCACAATTTTCTAGATGAAGCTTGACTGGAAAAATTTTCGCAATTCTGGAGCCCAACCGACTTCCAAACATAATTACACAATTTCTGGAGGGAAGGTTGGTTTCCCTCTAGAATTGTGCAATTTCTTGAGGGAGATGCTCAGACTATAGGTGGACCAAGTTTGGAAAAAAAGCCTGTGAGGGGAATTCAATAAGCTTTGATGGACAGGTTGTCTTTCTACAAGAAAATCATTGAAGCTTGTGTACTTAATGAAGCAAGACATGGTGTTGTGAAAGGTTGGTAGGGAGGATCCAAAACGAAGCTAAGGCAAAATTTTAGAGGGTGATTGTAGTTGTTACAATACTTGGTGACACACTAGTAGAAATCCGGCTCTCTAAATGGACCTTGTTCGTGAAAAGCAAGTCTAACACCTTTGGAAGTATTGTTCAGTTCTCAATTCATGTTGGTTTCACACTAGCTTGATTGTGAAATGTAGCATCTGCCAAGATCTTGGTCGATTGACACACATTCCAAGCCAAGGAAACACAGTTGTTTCGATTGGGGATGAGGGGTATATTGGTGCACAATCAGTATAGTCATCAGAGTCTTAGTTTCATCTCTAGTGTTGCTCCACTATGAGCAGGCCTTGACAGTACCCCGACGGAGTCACGCAAGAACACAAGCATCGCTCCGCTGCCAGCGAGCCTAGTCAATACCTTGGCAGAGTTACTTGCATCACCTCTCTGCACTGGAAGCCTTTCTCTTCTTTCGCCTTATTCATTTTTCATTTTTTTATTTTCACTTTTCATTTTTTCATAACTCTGCATTACACTTATTCATTTCAGAGGTGGAAGAGGGATCTTGATTTATTGAGAGCAGAAGAGGTTGTTCCTTCATAGAAGTATTTTATTGTATACCTCTTATGTGCTTTTTAAGGTTTTCCTGCTCACCTTACTCTACTTGACTGAGCTGACAAGGGTTAACCCAAAAACAACCGACTAGAGTAGGTGACACTAGTTAGTGTGAAAGCATTGTATTTTCACCAATGTTCACTTCAGACAGTACGTATTTTCCATCGATGTATCATGGACTAAAAGTAACAAGTTCTTCATACAAAGCTAGGATGACATATAACCAAGTAGTGATAGATGCACAAGGCCTCTTACACTTTACCCAGCTTGTTTCAAGATTCAGACATGGTTTCTTACGGAACTAACCTACAAACAAAACATGCAAACAAAAAACAAAGCAAAGTAGAAGCAGAAGCAGAAGTAGATGCGAAAGAAAAGTAAGCAAACAAGCAAGAAAACAAACACACAAAGCAAGTAAGCAAACAAACTGAAATAAAAAACTACTCCTACTCCTAAGCTAACGGTGCATGGGCCTGATCACGTGAAGTGATATTTCCAATGCAGCCACCAGTGCATTGGTTAACCCATGTTGGTGAAGGCTTAGTCTGCGATCAACCTGGTTGTGCAGACTAGAAAACAAGAAAGATATAACAATGAAGAAAAACACACTTCAAGTTTAAAAGTGTCCACAGGACATAAGTGAGTGCAAGTGCATGACATGCGGTCCGTGGACTTGCCAACGTGTTATGCGACACTACGTGCAGCTTTAAAGCATACACATACTCTTGATTGTGACATGCAAGCAAACAAAAGAAACAAAGACAACTTGTCTCGCACACGCATGCTTGCAATGTAAGATTCCTCCAATGCATGGGAAATGGGATCGTGCAGTTCGAGTCGAGAAAGCATGATATGTGTGTGAGATTAATCTTCAATGCATACATTTGAATGATGAGGAGCCTTGGGTGATTGAAAAATTTCCTGATTGGAAGTGAAACCAACCTCAAGACAGCGAAGAAAACTTTACAGAGAAACATTGATGAAATACATGGTGAGTAGTGCAGAAAAAAATTAGAATATCCCTATATACTCCATGCATTCTGATATGGAGTCCTTTATCTTGTACAATTCAAACAATGCAAAAAATAAAATCACAGTTGTAGAAGAAAAATACAAAGCTCCTAATAGCGAAAACATTTTTTATAAGTCCTTATGGCATCTAGATTTTGTTGGCTCTGTGAATATATTAGGAGCAGGTGTAGGAGTTTGGATTCGCAACATGAAAAACAATCATGATGAAGGTCATGCCTTTAGATTAAACTTTAAATGCACAAATAACATGGTAGAATATGAAGCTATAATATTGGGACTACAAATGGTTAGAAAACTTGGATCCAAGAGAGTTTCTATCGTGGGAGACTTAGAATTGATTATAAGACAAATAAAAGGTGAATACTCTGTGAATAATCCCAGACTTAACCAATATAGAGAGACTGTCCTAGATTTGATCAAGGACCTTCTGGAAATTGACTTTGCTACCATTCCTAGGAAACAAAATATGCAAGATCACAGTCTGGCCACTTTTGCTAGTACCTGCAAATTTCGTTTTCAGCCTAACCACCAGTACACTGTAGAAGTGAGACATAGGCCTGTTATACCTGACAATTTGAAATATTGGTAGATTTTCTCACAAGATTCTCAAATTTATGATTTCATGAATGATGAAGGAGAGTTTCAAAATTGTAATATAGATACAGATTGTACAGTAGATAATAACATAGATAATGAAATAGATATAAATGCTTTAGATCTGAATAAACCCACTAATTTCACTAAAGTAGAAATAGGTAACTTAAAAAATGTAGAAATAGAATAAATAATGAATGATGATCCTGGAATTTTAAACCTTATAGATAACTTTTTGCCCAAGGGATTAGTCCCATTAGAAGATTTGTTTGATTCAAATGATGTAGCTAGGAAACCAAAAATGGAGCCTTTAAGAGCAGACATAGAAGAATGTAACATAGGAACCGAAGAAAAACCCAAGCTTATCAAAATATCCAAAGCATCACCTCCAAATGAAAAACTAAAGTACATAAACCTGTTCAAAGAGTTTCAAGATGTCTTTGCCTGGAGTTATGAAAACCTTAAGTCTTATGATACCAACATAATTCAACATAAGATACCTATCAAAGAAGATCATAAACCTTTTGAATAGAAGCTTAGGAGAATTAATCCAATTCTTATGCCACTCATTAAAAAGGAAGTAAAATGCACAGATCATAGCACCCATTAGATATTCAGATTGGGTCTCTAACTTAGTCACTACTAGGAAGAAAACAAGAGAAATCAGACTCTGTGTTGATTTCAAAAACTTGAACAAAGTCTCATTAAAAGACAACTATCCTCTCCCAAAAATAGACCATATCCTTCAGAGGGTAGTAGGCTCATCCAGAATTTCATTGCTTGATGGATTTTATGGACATAACCAAATCTTAGTTCAACCAGACGATCAAGCAAAGACTGCATTTACTACTGCTTGGGGTACTTTCATGTATTTGAAGATGCCTTTTGGATTAATGAATGCAAGAGAAACATTCCAAAGAGCTATGGATATAGCTTTTTCCAAAGAAATATGTTAGGGCCTAGATTTACCTCAGGCTGAAAAGGTAGGATCCAGGGCCAACATCAAACCACGCTCAGCCTGGTAGCTAGCCCTACCAGGTCAGGAGAGGTCTCTCTCCGGGTCTATCTCAGCAAATTATAATCGCTAAAGGCTTGAGATGATTGATTTAACTACTGATATTAGGCTAGGTATATGTGTGCAAGAGGTTGATTGAATTGAATTGATGATTTTGTTGGCTCTGATGAAAAGGCAGATTTTGGGTGCGGGGAATGAGGCACAGTCCTGCAGAGGTCTCAATGGGGCAAGGTAGGCAATTGCTTTGGCACTCTAAATCAAGTGAGATGGATGGATTAGAAAAAAGGAGGAGTTTAGGAGGGCAAGGAAAGTCATGGATCCTCTCCAAACAGTTGAAAACATCAATAAACTAAAGCAAACCTCAAGTAGAGCACTGCAACTTCAATGGATTCTACTTACACTCTTGTTTGTTTAGTTAAGAAGAAACAAGATAGAGAATGGCATACATAAACACATAAGAAAATTCACAATTACAAAAGAAAGCACTGTACCAAGACAACTTGCCAATGGATCCTAAAGAGTGCTGCAAACCCTGGTCTCAATTCCTTTGCCAAAATGTTGATATGAGTGTACAATGAAGCTCAAAGCTTTCTCAAAAGTCCAACCATGCCAATGACTGAAAAACCACATAATATAGACAAATAATAGTTCATCCTAGCCTCTAGGGGTCGAGCTCACATTTTTAGGAGCTGATCCAACTGATTCTAAACTAGGAACTAGAAATCAGGCAGTGGAACAACATGCCTCTAGAAACTAGGGAACTGATCCATTCAGTTTCAAACAAATTTTTAACATATGAATCTACCTTACTAAGTGAAAATTTTGACATATTTACATCATGATCCATTAATGTACATTAAATTACATCACAATTTTCCATTAAGAGAGTGAAAAAGTCAAACTAGCCAAAACTAGGCGAAAAACAAAGCAATACTTGGTCAAATTGGCAATTTTTCCTCTATGCGCCGTGCATGATTCTCTATGCGTAGCGCCTGTTTGGACCCACTTTTGGAGGCCTTCCCAGTGTCCAAATGAGCTCCAAGTGTGCTTTTTGGAAAGGTATGCCTATTTACTTTCCAACCCAAGTGGAATGTTTCAATTTGGCCTTCATTTCTGCTATCAAAAATCAAGTCGCCCAAGACTGCTTCCTGTGTGTCAAAATAGGGGCAGTGAGGTCATTTTCTGAGTGTTTTTGACCCTTTTGAGGGCTCAAAACCTACCCAAATTTCTTGGTCGTAGGTAGGAAAACACAATTTTTCATGCCAAATCCAAAAATGCTGAGTTTTTGTGATTTGGAGCCTCTTAGCAAAAGCGAGCGCCACATGGCGCGGCGCATAGGGCAGAAATTCCTGTTTTTGTGCCAAAAATTTTCCAAAATGCAAAAATTGCTCCAAATTTTTTGAAATTTGGGCTGAGTGTTCTCTATCAAGAGCTATGTTGGGCCAAGGAAGCCTTAGCCAGTATCCGAAGTCGATCATGCTACTTTTGCCTCTTTGATGCCTTCTTCAATTTTGTCTTTAAACTCCTGATTCTAGCCTTGCAAACTTTGTTCCTCGTCATGTAATGAAAGACCATGTGTCTCAGCAAGTTTTTCTCCTTGTTGGCCTTCTCCAACAATCTCTCTAAGTGGGCATTGGCTCTTTCAAGCCAAGACTCTCGATCGGCATTGATCTCTTGCTCCAATGAAGTGAACTCCACTCTCCTCCTTTAGGCAGCTTAGCGATTCTCCGGAATGTTTTGAAATTCCATGATTGTTTGCTGATCTTCAAGCTACTTATTTCTCTGCTCAAAATATTTTATAATCCACTTAGCCCTCTCCAAGATGATGGAGAAGGCATTGATGTCTTCCTGCTGCTCTTGGATGATTTCCTTGAGATTTGCACTTTGCGAGCCCACATTTGTATCATCGTCTCCTATAAGAATGAAATCAGTATCTCGCTCACCTAAAGGCCCCTCCTCCTGCAACGGCCTCTTGCCTTTGTCTTGAACCTATTGTGTTGATGACAGAAGCAAGACCCCTTCCACCCCAGGTGGAGATAAGGCTCGCTTTGCAGCCGCAAACAACTGTCTAGTGCCCTTCTGATAAGTGATAAATATCGACATACTAGTAGTGTGTGTCTCATGACCTTCATGCTGATAAGAAGGTCCACCTGTCTCATGCAAAGTGTCTGAAGGTCCCTGAGAAGCTCTAAAAAACTCACGAGAGATGAAGTCATGCCAAGTGATGCCCTGTAACCCAAGCTGATGAATGACCACAATTTTTATGAGAGCAAAATGGTAAATACTGTTAAACTGCTGCTGAGGAGTCTTGTGTTGCACTAGAGTGGTCATCTTCTCGATATTTCGGCACATGAAGTAAGGGATGTTCATCATCCGTACCCAGGTAAAATGCATCAGCAGCCTAATATGATAAGCATATAAACGTGAGAAGCGGCCCTCACAGCTGAAATACTTCATAATCAGTTTCATTAAAGGAGCATATTCGTCTTTTAGGAACCGAAAAGGAAACACTCCCTTGAGTTGTCTCAAAAAGCCGGGCTTGATGTGTGGTTCATAATGCTGCCGGTCAATTTGCTGCCTCTTGTTCCCTTGTTCTCCAACGTTGGGAATGTCGGTTTCTAGTGAAATGGATTCTGGCGTTAATGTGAAAGTGACACCAACTAGAGTAGCCTGACCATCATGTAACTGCAACAAAAATAAGCAGGCTAACTCATGGTGATACTGAATGCTAGCAGCCTTTTCACAAAATTCATAGCAGGACTGATGTTGGAAATAAGAGATGGCAAATGGGCAGGCCTGTAACTCAGCAAGGGTGGTTGGTTCCTCTCGAATATGTTTGCCACCTCTATGAGGCATCTTAGGTGCATATACCTCTGTTGGTGAGTCACTGTGGGTCTCCTCCTCATACTCATATAAAGAATCAGATGCCATCACTGCTAGTGAATGAACTGTTTTGGAGCTGCCTTAATGAGAAATAGGTGAGATGTGATGTGTTGAACTATCTTTGATGATGTGTTTGACTTTGCCACCAAGCGAAAATAGTGATATAAGGGACTGTGGAGGGGAAAAAACAGTGAGGGATTTAGGACTACTGGGATAGGGTTTAGTTTAGGGAATTAGGGAATGATTTAGGAGTTTTTTGTATAGGGACTAGGGTTTGGGACTTTGGGAAATAGGAAATGGGGGTATGGGATTAGTGAATTTAGGGGTATGTGAAATTGGGGAATAGGGAAAATGGAAAAATGGGGTAAGGGAGTGATTGAGGAATTTGAAGGATGGACTTGGTAGCAAAACAGTCAACACAAAACCCTAGCACTGTTTACTTTCGAGAGATAGGTAGGGTTTGGCTTCTTTAAACATTCACCATGCAAAAAACACCATCAAACAACCATCAAATTTGTATGAAAAGCAATGGCAAAGGGTCAACCTACTTGTATCAATGACAATCCACGCATTTTGGGCGTTTTGGAGCAAGTGTTTGAAATTTCGGGCTTGTTGGCTATGTGCGTCACGCCCAGTGTATGCGTCGCGCCTATGCAAAATAGAATATGAGGTTGAGGCCCAGTGCGCCGCACCGGCTATATGTGCCGCGCCTCCTTCCCAGTGCACCGCGCCTCTGCTTTTTGGCAATTTTCTCCAACTTTGCCTTATTCGCCTCAAAACAACTTTGCTTTGATCCAAGAGTGCAAATGAACTTTTCAATTTGAAAAAATGACTTATAAACAAAGAGCTTTTAAAGTTTTGGCTCATGAAACCCACTTTCATAATGTTTTGAATTTGACTTTATTTTTAAACTCTGTTTTTGGACCTTTTCACTTCATTTGGGCTTTGTGATGAACAAAATGACCTGTGCATTGCTTGTCTTGCACGTATTGGAGCTCTTGGGGCTAGGGAAAATGACCAGGGTTGCAGATGGAGGGATTTACAGATGGGGGAAATAAAATTACATGATTTTGTACAATGAAAGAAAAAATACTCTGTTTTTCCTCAAAACAAAGTTTTGAGGAAAGACACATCTTCGAACACTTGATGATAAAATTTATTGATGTTGGAACCTCCTCATGTGCCTGCTGGTGGTTATTGGACATTTTGAAACATTTTTTTGATGAAACCCTAATGAAACCCTAGACCTAAATGAAAATGAAACCCTAAAAGACTCTTGCAATCTTCAGGACAAAAAGAAGACTGTATATCCTTTTTAATGAACAAACATGAACCAGCAGGTAAATAACATGAGGGAAACTGTAGGAAAGCCACTATTGTCAGATGATCCATGTGCCTAATGGTATGCAACTGATCAGAGAGGGACACCTAATATGAAATGCAACAAGAGGATTTGATCTCTGATGGAGGGATGAAGATACCGACACTAACAAAATCCATGACTTTTTAGTTGTTTACCAAGATGAGATCACAATCTTTTCTAAATCAGATAACAAACATCTAGCTCACCTAAGAAGAGTTTTCATTAAATATAGAAAATTTGGTATTTCCTTAAATCCCAAAAAGACACTCTTTGGTCTAGAAAAAGGTAAACTCTTGGGACACATTATATCTAAAGATGGAATTAGAATAGATCCAGCTAGAATAGAGGCAATCCTAACCATCACCCATCCTAGAAACATCAAAGAATTACAGTCATTTTTAGGAAAAATAAATTTTCTTAGGAGATTCATTTCAAACTTAACAGATCTAATTAGGGAGTTAAACAACATGTTGAAGAAAGATTCAGCACTTAAGTGGACAATAGAGGCTAAATAGTCTTTTGAGGCAATCAAGGAAGCCCTTACCAAAACTTTAGTCCTCATAAGTCTTGATTTCAACAAAGATTTTATAATTTTTTCTTTTGCTTTAGAACATACTATTGCAGTAGTATTTTTGAAAAAGAATGATTAAGGATATGAGAAACCTATTGCATTTTTCAGCAAATCTTTGAGAGATGCTACACTAAAGTACAACATAATGGAAAAACAAGCACTTGCCTTAGTGAAAGCTATTAAAGATTTTAGAGTGGACATATTGTATTCAAACATCATTGCTTAGGTTCCAAATTCAGTAGTAAAGGATATTTTGACACAAAATGGACCTGAAGGAAAGAGAGGCAAATGGATTCCACTATTTTGGAACATGACATAGAAATAAAGCCTACAAAACTTATCAAAGGCCAAGGTTTAGCTAAACTCATCACTGAAACGAACTGTCAGGCCTTAGATATAAATTTCATTAGTGCCCTAGATGATTAGGAAGAGATGGCGACTCCACAGATCAATGAACCATTTACAGATTCACCTTGGTATGCAGATATCATATTTGTATTACTAAGCTTACAAGCTCCTCCTAGTTTATCTAGAACTAAGCTAAATTTTTTAAAATGAAATCAATGAAATATTGTATCATAGATAATGCTTTATTTTGGAAAGATAATGATGGCATTCTATTAAATTGTTTATTGAAAGATGAAGCTAACAAAGTTGTGCAATAATTTCATGCAGGAGATTGTGGAGGACACCTATATTGAAAAATAATTGCTGACAAGATCATGAGGGCAGGTTTTTACTGGCCCACCCTTTTTGCAGATGTTAAGAAACATGTGACATCCTGTCACAAGTGCCAGATATTTGAGGGCAAAAGGAAGCTTTTACCTTTACCTCTCAAACCCATATCCACAGAAGTACCTTTTCAACTATGGGGTTTAGACTTCATTGGAGAAATTAACCCATCCTCCTCAGCCCAACATAAATGGATTTTGACAACCACTGATTAATTTACTAAATGGATAGAAGCCATCCCTTCTATACAAGCCACAAACTCTATCATTATCTCATTCCTTGAAAACAATATTCTTTCAAGATTTAGATGCCCCCAAGAGCTCATTACTGATAATTCAACTACTTTCAAATCCAAGAAAATGGTAAGACTTTCGTAACAAATATCACATTACCCTTGGCCATTCCACTACCTACTACCCTCAAGGTAATGGACTTGTTGAATCCTCAAACAAAAGCCTTGTTAATATCATTAAGAAAATGCTAGAAGACAACAAGAAGACATGGAACAAAAAGTTGGTAAATTCCTTATGGGCAGACAGACTAACTACCAAAAAGTCCATTGGTACATCTCCTTATTAGTTACTATATTGAATGGATGTTGTTTTTCCATCCTCTTTAGGAGTGCTAGTGATGAAAATCATTCAATAGTTGCAGGTAGAACCAAATGATACCCAAAGAAGGATAAATCAGATAATACACTTGTAGCAAACCAGAGAAAAAGTATATGTCAAATCACAAGTGAGCCAGGATAAAATCAAAAAGATGTTTGACAAAAAGACCAAAGCTGATGATTTTTACATAGATGATAAAGTTCTCAAATGGGATTCTAGAAGAGAAGATAAGGGTAAATATGGAAAATTTTATTTCCTATGGCAAGGCCCTTATATCATTTATGGTTACAGAGGTAACAATCCATTTTTCTTGAGACAATTAGATGGAATAGATCTACCAAGAGGACCAGTCAATGGTAGGATGCTAAAGCATTACTTATCCATAGATTAATAGTAGTTCATTTTACTTTGCTCATTGTATATAACATTGCAGAGTTTAGATTACATTGGATGGTAATCTTTTAAGGTTGAAGCCCAGAGAGAAGGCCTTGAGCTTTGAGAGGTTCACCATCATAAGTATGAATAAACTAGAATCACAGAAGAGTAGTTTACAAGTTAACTACAATCATAGTTTCAAAGGCTATTGATCTTGAAGTTCTTGACATTTCACCAGGAAATTTCATCCCCATGTGGAGCCACTGTTAGGGTCCTATAATAATAGGATTCATAATTTTGAATTGGCTATGGTTAGTCTTGTAATATTGTACATACTTTTTCTTTTTTGCAAAATGTTTCCCATATTAAATATAATAATATAATAATAATAATAATAATAATAATAAAATGTAAAGAGGGTGTGTCCTAAAAGAATAATCAAAGGAGAAAAACAAAGAAAAAAGATCAAAAAGTGAAAATATGAACCCCAAAAAGAAATAAAAATAGATCATGAAAGTGTGCAAATTCAAATGCCACTACCATTGCTTTACTTTGTAAAATAAGATTGTGTGCAGCTTGTCAAAAATGCCACAATCCATGATGGTCAAATAGCTTAACCTTGACCCGTTCATGCTTTAAATTTCATGTTTATAGATAGAGAATAAATATCTAGCCAAACTGTTTAACCTTGGCAGATCACTAATTATGTAGAGAATAAGAATGAGCTCATCAATTTAATCTGAGCCATTGGAAGCTATAAGGTTAGAATTAGATAGTTTTCTTGTCAAAAGAAAAGGAAATAAAGGGTCAGCAAGCTCAAATGCACCCATTAAAATGAAGAGAAAATGTTAGAGTAAATAAAGGGTAAGTAGAAGAAATGTTGCAAATGCACAAAGTTGCTAAGTCAAAAGCACATTTATCATGCTTAATCCTATGTTTCATGTGCAGGAGGAAATGTGAGAAAGAAGGGATATTCACCAAGCTTCTTTACTAATTTCCCCTCATTTCACTACACCCCCACACACTTATTTCCTAATTTACCTATTATCCCTTCATTACTTGTAAATACCCTTTTTTCCCTCATTTTGACCTTTACCCCTTGGTTTCACACATTCCCTAGAAATTACCCTTCAAAAATCATCCCCCCTTCCCAAAACCCCTTTCCCTAGTGTGAAACCCATTCCCCATTACAAATATCACTTTCCTCTCTTATTAATTTCCCTTTCCCCCTCAAAAACCATTTATCCTAAGTTTTTATTCCCCCTTAATGTAATTAACATCCCGCACTTTGTATTTCCCAACAACCCTTGTTGTAGTTAAAAAAACCCACCACATAACTCGTGGTCCCACCTTATTTACCTGCTTCTTATATTAAAAAAACCGACATTATATGCTAATTAATTACAATTATCTGTAACTAAATCCTGGGCCCCGCCAAATCACTTTCCCATTTAAATCCATGCAACTTAACTATGTGATAACCCTCCGATCTCCTACCCCCAGATCCGACAGTGTACAACCATATCACGTGGATTCATCGTCCGATCGATAATAGCCCGAGAGCACGTGAGATTCACGGTTTTGCCTGGGCATTGTTCTGCTACGTGGCGGCACCAGGCTAGATTGCGGGCTCGCAAAAAATATTGCTTGCCCTCCAAAAGCGGTGTGATGGCACACAGAACCACCTCCCTGTCCAAATCGAAAACTGCCCACTCTTCATTAATTATTTCCGCTCCAAAATGTGACTGTTACCCGTTAAAAGGCCAAAAAATCCTCAATTCACTCTTTTCTTGCATTTTCACTGTAAAATGCTGCTTAGCAATTTGCGGCACCCTGAAACTCTGCGACCAATTTGACCACATTTTGCCACCTGAAGATGCTCTGGATACCCAATTGAAGCAACCAATTAACAGTGGAAGCCACAATACTTTTTACATTCATCACTAAACCTAGTCTACATACCAAACCATCAATTTCTAGGTATTCTTGGAAAAAACCAGAACGACCCTTGAACTTGAAAACGCACAATTTAAATTGAAAGGTTAATTAATTGAATTAATTAAGAAACCTTCCAGAAATTGAAGAGTAACTTATTTGTATAGCCCAAACCCTTTTCACAGACTGTAATTACCAACCCACTGTTCCAGAACCTCTAAAACCTCACTCCTGAAACCACTGAAAGCCTAATTCAAATATGTAAACCCAATTATGGCTTCCCAAACCTCTATGGATGTGAGACCTCTAAAAACCCCTCACGTAAACATCAACCACCTTGCATTAGCAGACAAAGACTTCCAAATAAAGGACACAACTTCCCCTACCTACCTTCTAAAGCTCCATTGCTGGAGTAAGGACAAGTTCTTAAACCAAAATGATGACATTCAATTACCCAAGTATTTGTTTCCAGAAGTACACCCATTCCCAGAAATCATCCACATCTATCATGCTTGCTACATTCCCAACCAAAGAGCCATTATCACCCCTGACAAGCAAGTTGTATTCACCATCACTGTAGAATCCATTAACCAAATGATGCAAGTCCAACCAAGCCCAAATGATACCCCACTTTCTATTGAAGGCTTGATTGACCTCTACACCAAGTTAGACCCTCCTAGGATGGCCCAAATTTTCCAAACTTTCATCATAGAGGAGTGTCATACTCTTACAGAAACTCCTCCATATGCTGACACCATTTTTTCTGAGAGAGACAGACAAATCATAACCATGCTCTCTTGCATTTTAGGCTACATCTTTGATGAACATGTGGATGAGGTTGTCCTTGCTTTCCTTTCCATTTTTTTTCCTAGACAAGCCTCTTTCTATAACGTATAACTATGCTCAGTTCATAGCAGATAGAATGCATGAGAAATTCACCAGACTACCAATTGAGAGAGTCTTCAAGTACTCATCTGTATCGTTTCACATGTTTTTATACTATCAATCAGACAAATTCCCTGTTAGCATCCAAAAGTTGGATACCAAAGGAAATCCAAGATCAGTTATCTACTAGACACCATTGATCCAGAAATTCTCCACTATTTTTTCCTACAAGGACTTCATTGATTCATTTGCCCATCCAGTTATGAATATGCTAACTAGTAGTCGTCATCTCAGAATTAGTCCAGATATCAAAAGGGTGTTACAGTTGGTAAAGAACAGTAAAGTGGGAGACTAGTATCTATACTGGCACCACACAGAGATAAGGTGTTATGAAACTAGCACAAGAAAAAGATAGAAAAGATAGATCAATGCCTTAAAATTCAGCCTCTTTGATGGGGCAACCTCCTTTACATTACATAAATGAACAATTCTTGGATGATTCAAATGACAAAACGTCCTTTCTATATATGGGAGTCTAATGAGTCACAATATAACCCAGCCGACCTAACAATAATAATATAAAGCCACAAAAATAACAATAGAGGGATTCTATGGGGCACAGTAATAACAATATGGGGACAATCGAGGCAGAACAATATTAATAAGGGGTACAACTACAATAGTAATGTGGTAATCACTATTATTATAGGGACCCAACATGCCCTTCTCTTTCAAAAAAGTGTTGTCCTCAACGCTTGAGTAGTTCTGGATGCTTATGTATAAAATTCTCATCCTCCCATGTGGAATCTTTAGCGGATAAGTTCTTCCACTTGATAAGATATTCGGAAATTGATCGATTTCGTAGCTGTTGAGTTCTTGCTTCTGTGACTGCTTCCTGTTCCAATATAATTTTTCCTTCCTTGTCAAGTTCTGGCAATATTATTTGAACTGGGAGCTTGTCGCCTATAACCTTCTTTAAACATGAAACATGGAAAACTGGGTGCACTTGAGAAGCTGGTGGAAGCTCCAATTTGTATGCCATAGTACCAATCTTTTGCAACACCTTGTACGGACCATAATACTTTGGTGATAATTTATTATCCTTCTTAGCTTGCTTGAGGGACATTTTCTTATATGTTTGTAGCCGTAGGAATACCCAATCTCCT
Organism: Pinus taeda; assembly: GCA_000404065.3. NCBI lineage: Eukaryota > Viridiplantae > Streptophyta > Pinopsida > Pinales > Pinaceae > Pinus > Pinus taeda. Next base: position 52,060 of record APFE031549316.1, read on the forward strand.
ACATCAAAACTTCTTTCGCTACGATGTTGATCTGCCTGTTGTTTCATTCTATTATGTGCCAACATGAGGTTATCCTTTAAGAGTTGGAGGACTTGTTGTTGATGTTCGATCTGATGTTCCACTGCTTGAACCTTAGAACTTTCTCTTAAATATGATGTGATGCATGGTGGCTGATATCCATAAAGTGCCATAAATGGGGTCATTTTTGTTGTTGTATGGAAGGAAGTGTTATACCACCATTCAGCCAGAGGCAGCCATTTGACCCATTGTGTCTGTTTATCAGATACAAAGCAACGAAGATATCCTTCCAAACATTTGTTACTATCTCAATTTGCCCATCAGATTGAGGATGATAAGATGGGCTATGAGCTAACTGAGTACCAAGACAAGAAAATAATTTTGTCCAAAAATTTCCAGTGAAAATGGGATCTCTGTCACTTACAATAATCTTTGGGTTCCATGTAGCTTTTGAATTGTTTCCATAAATGCATTAGAAACTGTACTAGCTTTAAATGGATGTGATAATGCACAAAAGTGTGCATACTTGGTAAGTCTGTCAACTACCACCATGATGACACTCTTTCCCTCAGACTTGGGTAAACCTGTGATAAAATCCCTTGAAACCTCCTCCCAACGTTGGCTTGGAATGGATAAAGGTTGTAATAGACCTGTTGTCTTAATTGTTTCAACTTTATTTTGTTGGCAAACCAAACATTCTGCCACAAACTTTTGAATATCTGATTTAAGGCCATCCCAAAAAAATTCTTCCTTAACCCTGTGGTAAGTTTTTAAAAATCCTGAGTGCCCTCCTAAGGGAGAAGTGTGCAATTCCATAAGAATCTTTTGTTTTAGCTGGGAATTCTTACAGAGGTATAAGCGATCTTTGTACCATAATGAATAATTTTGCCAGCTAAATGTATCCGACGTACTGGAATCTTGTTGTAACTTTCGAATAAGTGCCCACACTTCTTCGTCATTCTTCCATTCCTCCCTTGCTTCATTTATCCAATCTGGTTGGA